>CAJQUW010004114.1:0-96844 GCA_907163375.1 Prostheceraeus crozeri | reverse complement strand
TCTTAACGGCACTTTGGCAGGTGGCTGTGCAAGCATACCTTTGTGAACGTCGTAGAGTTGGAACCGGTGCACATTTCTTGTTCAGTACCGGCTACCTGGCCCGTTTATCTGAAGACTTCAATGGTAAACAGGACAGTTAAAAAATTGGACACAGTGATACACTGGTGGTTGATTTGCCCTCGATGTGGAAGATAGCGGATATCACACCCATACCAAAGACTAAAGTTCCTCGTTTGTCTTCTCTTTGTCCAGTTTCGTTGATCCCATTGCCATCTCGACTATTAGAACGTGAAATTGCGAAAATTTGTAGAATTTTAATGTATATTTTTAATTATAATTTCATAATTTTTTAGAATCTTTCTGTTAGAATTGATCCCACCATATTTGGATATCGCATTAAAAGCTCTACCACATGTGCATTGATTAATTTTCTGAATTATGTAAGCTTTACATTGGCAGACTCTGAAAATTTCGGTTGTCATATGCTGACAATTGACCTTGAAAAGGGTTTTGACACCTTGCCGCTTGACATAGTTATCGATAGAATGTTGAAAGGTGGATTTCACCCCTTTGTCATTATTTTTATTCAGAATTACTTGAGTGGGAGATGCCAGCATACTCGATGGAAAATGTTTCTCAGTGATGCTTTGCCTTTAACTTAGGGAGTGCCTCAGGGGTCATCAATTGGGCCTCTCGTGTTTACATACTTTATATCGGATCTACAAACCAAATGCGCTCATTTAACAAAATATGCGGATGATTTGACGATAGCATGTCCAATACGATCTGATGACGATGAATGCCATCCTGCTATGGAGTACTCTAATATTTCTAAATGGACCACCGAGAACAAAATGAAAATCAAAGTGGACAAATGTCAACAGATGCTCTTGCACCGAAGAGGGCACTTCAAGATATTGATGCTAAAAATCACATCAAACTTCTCGGAGTGACTATTTCTGCAAATCTGTATTTGGACTTTTCATATCCAACAAATTTGTTAAAAAAGTGCGTCCAAAATGTATAGTCTCTACCGATTGAAGAGGTTCCTTTCAAAGCATAATCTGGCTACGCCTGAATTGGAAGCATTCTGAGTATTGTGCTCCAATATTTTCAAATATTAAAGTTTTTCAGGAAAATATGCTGGAGGCTATTCAAAACATAATTTGTGGTTCATCAAACTGTGAATGCCCTTTCTTTGTACCACTACAGTACCGACGACTTGTGCTAGGATTCAAGCTTTTCAAACAGATGACAGGAAGTCCTTCACATCCCCTGAATCAGTACTGACCGACTGATGTACTCAGGAAAGTTCCGTCTTCCTTTATCTAGCAGTGATATGACGAGAAATTCTCTCGTCTATACCATGTCCAAGCTAGCAAAGTGGCTTCGATGCGTAATTTTTGACATTAATATTTTATTGTTACATTATTTTACTTGAAATTTGTGCGATTTTTTCTGTGTGAAATTTGTCCCCACGATTCTTATTAATGGGGATTTCGTCAATACACGATTGTAATTATTTTTATTATCGGGTTTTATTGCAACTGCACCTGACACGTATTTCATTTTTCATTGAATATTTATTAAAGTTTCCAATCAAGCAGAATAAGCTTCGGATTAAAGTCCCCAGTAGTTTGCCAAATCACTATGACAATGCGCTATAAAATTTTGTATGTGGTAGACTTTGTGTTAGATGGAATCTTATATCTTGCTAGAATCAAATCAAATTCTCAGCACTTATAGCAATCTTCTTGAGAGTCTTCACTGATAACCGTCTTTCACTGATAATGGGAGTATATTGCAATATTCATTCTTCAGTTTGACAGTTAATTTTGTTCATTTATTGATAACCATGAGAACAGCTGTCAAATTTGATGCTTAAATCATGATTCTACACTCGTGGTCGAGTAATTTGCGATAATGCAATCAAAGAAATGTCTCGACGCCTTCTTTAATCTAAAAGGTATTTATCAAGAACCTTGTGAATACATTTTGGTTAAGTCGCGAATTCTGTCTGTTCAGTAGTATATATTCCAACTAATAATTACCGAAATCAATAGTTCCCGCAAATATATTTAGTAGGAGATGGAAGTAACAATTATTCCTCGAAACTCAGACCAAAATAAAGGTAATAATGACCCAAGTTGAGTATTACGGACAATTATTTACGATATAAAATTGTATTTTGAACAACAACAAAAACGCGAGGGTTCAAAATGAGTAAAAAGGCGTCTTATGGTTAATATTCACGGCCAATAATTATATATAATTAATTAATATATATAATTACAGCATCTCAAAAATATAGATAAAAATTATTATTATTATAATTAATATTAATACATCATTCTATAATTAAATAATATATAATTTTCTTTTTATATAAAAGCATTTTCATAAACTAACTTACAATAGATCGCCTTCCGGCAATAATCTACAGTTGTAATTTGCTTCTTATTAAGATCTAGCAATCGAAGAGCTGAAATCAACAATCTCTGACCATCAACAATCAGCTGCTGTCCATTCTATACATTCACTATAGAAATAAATTGTTTATCTGAAGTTCGCTAGAATGGAAATTGACTCAAGGTCGCGGCACATCCGGGGAAACTAAGTTGGGGCATGAATTGCACATGTGACTGATTCTAACCCAATGATACAGACGTTGGCAAGTGTATCTAAGTGGAAATGCGTGCGATTTTTGTGTATTGGATGAAGCTTAACTTCCATTCTAGAGGTTTTATTGCTATCAATTTCTATGGATCTCACTAATATAAGCACAGCGAAAAGTCGAATTTCTATGGTAGAAACATCAAAAGTGTTGAATATCTCGGCACTCGAGAAATTGCAACACCACAGCAGTCCGAGTGCACTCGCTATTCGTGAGCGGTGAATATATATATATATATATATAGAAAGATCGAATTGTAGGGTGTCCTTTTAAAAGGACACACTGTCACTTTCAGTCCATCCGAATGAAAAAATAGGGAAAAACGTCATTGTACATGATAAGAACGAAAACATCCAATGTGCAAACCCACATCACATTTTGAGCAGGTAACCTTAGATTTTCCATTGTGGCATCCTTGACATCGTCTCTGCGACTGTTGTTGTATCGGCCAGTGGTCTTTTCCATCATAACGGTATCCGTAGGAAACATTCGGATTTCTTGTGATAGCTTTGATAGCAATTCGTTCAGGTAACTTCTTGAACAAGGTGAGCACCAATGTTCTCCGAAATTGCAATTGTGGTAGTCCGAGACCCGCATCACGACTTAGAATCCACGCATTATTGACGCAGCAGTCAACCAAATAGCAAAATATTGGACAGTACCATTTTCGTTGTCTGAGCCGTGTTCGATAAACTGCAACATTGCTGTCGAGTTGGTCCACGCCGCCCATTGACTTGCTGTAGGATTTAATCACTGTCGGTATTGGAATCGAGATTCTCTTTTTTTCTTGCCCATTCCATCTTTGCGTATGGCTGCTTCCCGTGCTGTGATAATTAGACACAAACTGTATTGTTATCCTTCCAAACGGTCAGCAAATTTTCACCTCCTGAGAAGGAGAAGGAATCACCACGGTTCATTTCCTTTTCTTGTACACGGAAGTTCACTGGACTTGAAGGGATTCGATTTTTTCTTATCGTCCCGGTAGCGCATATCTTCTTATCAGCCAGTTCAGCGAATAGAGACACGGACGTAAAATAATTGTCCATAAAACCTTGTGTCCCAAATTTGGTGGTATTGAAGATAAGTCAATCAATCGGAGAACAGCAGATCCACCCAATCCAAATTCTTTCATTGTACACGTATTTGATACCGATGCGGATGACTTGCCAGTGTATAGTTCAAACGAATATAAGTAACCATCTGAGCTACAGAGGCACCAGTTTTTGTAGCCCCATCTTATGGGTTTTCCTTTTATGAACTGTTTACGGTAGTGACCTCCATAGTACGGTATGATCGATTCATCGATCGACAAGTTCTCCGTAAGTTTTCGATTTTCAAGAAATTTCTTTTCCAACAATTGAATAATTGGTCGTAAATTATGAAGTCGATCATCACTTGATTCTTGGGCGCTAAATGAACGTAATGTAGAATATTCTCAAACCTTGTGCGGCCAATTTTCTGTGCAACAATATTTGGGATATCATTCTCACCAAACCAAAGTAGGCGCTTGTTGGGAATTTTACAATATCCAGAGTGAAGCATGACTGCCAACAGGCAATAAATATCTTCTTCCGTAAAAGAAAAATCGGCATTTTTCGTTTCAGCAAAAAGATTCGATTGTGAGACAATGAATTTGATAGCCGTGTTGTCCAGAAATCTCGCAAAATAGTCATAAACAGATGATTCATCGTTTGGTATATCTTTTCTTTCATCGTCCGGAAAATCAACATTGAAATTACATTCAAACACCTCCGTTTCTGACCAAATCTTTCTTTGTTTCTTTGAACGATGGTCTTCAATCGCATTATCGAGTTCTTCATTTTTACACTCCTGTTCAATTACAACTTCAGCTGGTGCATTCATTATTCCATGTCCAACCTTATCAATATTGTTTCCAACATCTTCGGAATCACTATCTTCGTCAGTAATAACACCATCTTCTACAGGAGGTGTAATGACGATAGATCTTATACGAGAACTCCTCCTAAGGCCATCTACTTCATCAATTGCTTCAGCCAAAGTTGCTTTGTAAAGATATTTTCGATATCGCTGCACCCTGAAAATGAAGACAAAGGTATCATCACACTACTGCTTTTCAAATACAAGTGTAATAAATCAGTAGTTATCGGTTCATTGCATCAAGCGAGACGGTGGCCTAATGGATACGTGACTTGATAATGGACCTCACGGTTGTGAGTTAGAGTCCCACAATTGACATATTTTTTATTTCACTCCTGACCCATTATGCATACATTTTGAGTAAATTAGGAAGTAAAATAGGCCTACTACGTATAATACTCAAATTATTTTCTCAAGTATATACATGTATATAAGGCTTCCCAAGGCATTTTATAGGACGTTTATGGGTATATACAGTATGTTGATAAACTGTTATCAAATCGAATTATTCTGCTTTAGATGTTTAATTACATTGTCTGAATTTCTAAAGCAAGATTATAGTCGACACACGACTAATCAATTTTGGAATTATGACATATGCGAGTGACTCAAGTGACAGCGTCCTTCAAAAAGGACGGCAATATAAAATATATATTTTCTATGTTATAAAATAGATTTTTTGCTGTTTCTCTCCATGATAATATTTATAGTTATATGCAGCAATCGTATTTGACAAAACATTTGCAAAAAGTACATTGTGTTTTTGATGCGAGAGCATTAAAAACAAAAAATGGACTTACTCGTCTTCCGCCATTTTAACCAAAAGTTCAAATCAATGACAAAAGCAGAAACAGCTGTCTAACCGGAATAAAACAAACACATATATGAGTTATATATCTAATGAATGAATATTGCATAAAACCATTATACTACTGAAAATTCGTCAGTGGAGACCGGTTTGAGTAAAATGATTTTAGCGTCCTTTTGTCTCTAATGGGTTATGCTGATTGGTTGGCGAGAAGAGTCTGGGAAGAAGAGTCTTTTTTGATAACCGCATCATTGATGCCGACGCACCCTGATATTTAAAAGCCAACTTATCATAGGAGGCCATTTCCAATCGTGCCGCAGGAGAGAAGAAGTCCAAATACTGCAACGCCGCTGAAGAGCTCCGTGGGTCATTCACTCCTCTGATATGTTCTACGGACGGAGTACTCCACAGAGAGTATGTCGCTTGTCAGAAGCGATAGATGTGGTATTGGCATTTGAGCGAGCTGACTTCTTTTTACGTTTTTCTTACTACGTACTTTTCCTCATACTTCCAATTTGTCTTGTCACTGATTGCTGCATTGCATTAAAAAAAATTGCGCACAGGGCGATCGAGGGATTAAGAAGTAGTTGTAACGATGAGTGATGACTAGGCAACTTTGATGTCTGATCATGACTTGAGAAATGGATCCAAGGTTGATTTGCATCTAATACGGTTTCTCGACGTTTTTGAGGAATATTCGTGAAAATTCTGTATGTTTGGCTTAGTTGTCTGATAGGTCAGTAGTTAGATATCTCAGTTTTGTTACTTTTCTAGTGCAAAAGTATTTCGGGAAAGATTCTTCACTTTTGATTTTGTTGCACACTTTCGCTAGGATATCGGTCATTCGATCTCACACTTTCTCTTTTCATTCTGTTTAGTAAGCAGTTCTTCCCTTTTCCTTGTCATCTCCATTGTCTCCTCGGTCAGTTTAACATTTCTTTGATTCTTTGGTAGTCTACCGTGAATCTCACTAGCTGTTTCTTGTAGTATCCCACTCATTTTTTCTATCGCTTCGCTCGCAGAAACATCTGCAGCTGTTATTGGTCACGACTAGGCCAATCTTTTATGACATGTCATATTTTTGTCATAATTGTAGGGTAAGGTAATATTATCATATTTTCTGTGTGTCATCATATTTTGGTCATTTTTCATAACTTTTAGACCATTAGAGTTACCGGGAAGTAGATATAGAAATGACCGATGTTTGCAGAATGACGCAATATTGGTCTTCTCAGCAGCGTGATGCAGTCTGAGGACATTTCCAATGCATGCATTGCCTGTGGATATGAATATCACCGGGGGCGCCAGGATTGGCCCGCCCTTGGCAGCCAACCGCTGCTTCGGTAGAGCGTTTTCCTCCATGTTGAAGAAGATACTATGCAAATACAGACCTTTTTTGACATCAAATGAAGTAATTTACATTGCTGTTTTGTACAACAAGCTGTGAATGAGTATACTGTGGTGAAAGTTCGAAATAAATAGTTTCAATTGTCTCAAATTGAACTTTTCAACTCTTTGCGTGAAAATGGAAATACAATCTTGCCAAACTACAATTTACGATTTTTAGGTCATCCTTTCATCCTTTGGTCACATTTTGAGTTTTTGTCATATTTGGCTATATTTTAAACATTTTAGGTCATATTTGGCTATATTATGAGCTTTGTTTGGTCATATTTTTTCGATTTTTGGGTCATTAAAAAATGGCCCTAGTCATAACCTGTTGCAAAGTTGATTAGTCTTTCGCTTCTCTTGTTTCTGGTGTCATATCCGAAAGGTCCAAAGACACTTTTCTCGTTCCAACCTTGGGATTGAATTCTCCTGTGATATGTGTTTTTCCTCCTTTACCGTCATTTAGCAAGTCTTTGATGTCTTCGTAGAGTGACTCTATATGTTCGCCACTGCTTGTCGCCGTAGGTGCGTGTACTTGAATTTTTTTGAACATAACATTATTAATGACTTCAAGGATTAAGACTGAGATTCTGTTGGACTTGCTACGAAACTCTTTAGCGTTATCCTTCCAGTCACTGTGCACCCAAAACCCTGTACTTAGTGTTCCTCCTTCTCCACTACAGCTTAAAATACTTCGATCACCATATAGTAGGTATCTCAGCATTTTCATAGTAGTAGAGTAGCATCTCAGCATTTATTAAATCCCCAATGTTATGAAATGAACTGGAGGTGAACACAGTTGGCCATTGTTACCAAATATGAGATATGCAAATTTTTTCAGTTTTGGAGAAATTGCCACGTTATGCAGAAGGAATGATAGTTTTTACAGATCCTCCGTGTAATCAGTCAGCTTAATTTCCGCTTAATTAAGATGCTTGTTAGCAGATATTCATTCCTTTCAATATCCATACTACTTATATTCGATATTCATACTACTTATATATCGTGCTCATGTCAATAGTTATTATTTTCAAAAATTTACCTTTTTAAAAAGTATCCAAATAATTTTTCGGAACGCAAGAGGGTAATCTCCGCAAAATTATGAATCTTTTGATGTAAAAATGTTCACAGTATACAGATACTTTTTTGAGTCGACACTCTACCTATATATCCCTACTCTTTGTCCATCACTTCTTTGCATCATTTCTTCTCCTTGTCTTCTCAATTCACATAATCCAACAATATGTACTTTGAGCTTACAAAGTGCCCTTTCCAATTCTTCTAATCGTGTTTCTTCCTCGTAGGGTTCTTACATTCAGTGTTGCAATCGTTTTTTTTGCGGTTCACCGCTTCTCATCCACTTTCCTCCTTCCTTTCGGCTTTGAGAGGAGCTTCTCATTCTCGGTCGACCTAGACTTTTCTGGCTTTTGAGAATTCCCACTTAGAGTTCACTGAGTCTCAGTGAGGCCTTGGCTTCTACGGCATGTCCTTGGTTTTTGATTCATTATTGTGGAGGGCCTAGGTCGTACTCTTCCATATTGACATAATCCGACTTGGAAGAGGTGGTTTTATGTCAGATTTTGTCTTTTCTTAGATGGTTTACCTTCCAATGTTACGAGCCCCATCTGCCCTTTGGGGTGTGCAGCCATAAATTGCTGCAAAAGGTGGATACCTGAATTTTTGATGCTAGGAATAACAAGAATTAAGACAAGCCTGGAAGGAGAGGACATTTACATTATTGCAGAAATGACATTTGGATTATAGCATGAATCACATGAATGATATTCAAATGAAAGATCACAACTATTTACAATCAATTCAGTCAACAATTTCATTAAGAGATGGAGAATGCATGCAATATGTTTATCTTTAATTTCTTAGGACTTGAATCAAAAGCCTTTGGAAAGTCTTCAAAACTCATGCAAAGGATGCTTATAATTCTTCAAGATTTGCAACAGTTCCTCTACTATGTACACGTAGATATCATCTAATGTTCAGTTTCATTTTCAAAATCCCGTCTTGCAGTTAATTAAGGAGTCTGAATAGAAATGTTGAAAATGTCCCATGAAAATGTCCATGTATAATACTATACCTTTTCCATTAATTATTGACACAAACTGCAAAATAAATGTCAGAAATGATTTCTGCGGATAAACATTGTATAGTAGATGAGTAGATGTAATGTAAATGTTCTATGTTAATCTCATGACAGGCCGATATCTTCGTGATTCCATGTTCAGTGAAGGCCGTAAACCCCAAGTTTTATAATGACCAATTTCCCATTATTTTCCATCTAGCTTATTGCGATAAGATAAAACAAATCCGTGACAATGTTTGACAATACATTTGTAAAATAAAGAACAGTAAGTTTTGAACCTACTAGTCAACAATGTCCTCTTTATTCAGGCACTTCTCTGTGTAAAAAAGAGAGCGATTGTGCCACTGATGGCATTTGAAAGATGTGATTGATGACATTGCTTCCTCGATCTGCTGTCTAAGAATGTTCATTTGATGTCGGTGAAGAGAAACTCCAGCAGAAACTCCGCAGTTTGATCACTGAAGATCGACTGGATACGAGGATCCGTCAGTCTTCGCTTCGCATCACTTTTTAAGCAGGATATGGCCCTCTCTGTCATATTAAGAAAGGGACTATATCTTGGGAGTGCCTGCAGCTCATGATCGTCACTAAGAGGTTGAGGGCAATCTCTGTGTGAAGGAGCATTGTCATAAATCAGAAAGATGGACTCATCGAAAAGAAGTGCACTTACTTCGCTAATGAAGCGTGAAAAAGTGTCTTTTGTCATTCCTCCCTCGACAAACATGAAGAGCACGAGTCCAAATGTTTGCGAAACAGCTAAACAAACAGTCGAATTCCTCCCTCTCTGTCCTTCAACGATACGCACTGCCCTTTCTCCTTGAGGCGATCGGCCTTGAGTCCTCGCAGTCCAGACATTAAACCCGCATTCGTCGATCAAGATGGCATGTCGCTGAATGCCTTCTCTCATAATCCATGAAACATACTTTGCTCTCTCTTCTTTGACTTCAGCGATATTCCATTGAGTTGGCACGGATCGCAAGAGCTTCAGGGCGATCAGGCAACCATCCAGTGCGCGAGAAATTGTTGTTAGACTGAGGTTAGGTGGGAGTGATGGAAATTGACTTAACAATCTCCCCCTCATCTCCAACAAAGTCTCTGTCGTTTTTTCTTGTACAAAGGCAATCAGAGAGTCCAGCATTTCTTGAGAGAGAATCTTGCTTCTCCATGCTCGAGTAGCAGGTAGAGCTTCTCGACGGTGCTGTCTCTTAAAGGTGCTTATGATTCGATGAGCGGTCCTTCGATTGATGCCGATTGCATTAGCAAGTGCGATATAATCACGACCGTCTTCGTAGGCTCTAATCAAATGACTTCTATCGGAAGAATTTACTCGAAATGGCATATTTCACTTGACATCGTTTGACTACAACTAACCATGTAAAAGTGACAATTAATATTGCAGTTTGTGACATGTATTTTACAGTTTTCATAACATGCCTTTGCCATGGACGCCTTTGCTTTGAGCATAGAAATTAACAATACCATAGAACGTCATGCAAATCTGCATTTTGTAAAATAATGATCTTTGATTACATGACCATGAGCAGTATCAATGTTTATCCGGCCGTAGAAATCATTTGTGACATCTACTTTGCAGTTTGTGTCAATAATTAATGGAAAAGGTATACTAAGTTAGTTTTAAGTACTACATCGTTGAAGTAACAATCATCAACTGCGCAGTACTACTCGCCGTTCGCAAATCGAAAACAATACTATCATTGCATTAAAATCCTAAAAATCATTCAAGCTCACTTTCCACTTATCCTTAAAATTTTCGTCCTTTGTGCCAAATTATGCGGGCTGGTGAAAGAACGCTGGATTGTTCAGACCATAGAAATGCAACTTTTCGCTTTGTTTACGTTGGTGAAACTAGAATGGACTCAGCTGTTTGCTGTTGACGGTAATGTCAGCGATTCGGTTATATAGTCCGGCCGCCAGAGCGTAGTTCTGCAGGGAACGCGGCCGAAATACAGACAAGTCTATACCGATAATAGTGTTTCTCACCAACCCAAAAGTGCGCGTCTGCCGAATTCTATCGAGTTCCCATGGTCACCACAGTCCCCGAAACATCACTCAAAAGTGCCAAATTTGCAGTATAATGGGCCGAATATGAAGCCTAGTAAAAATGAAAATAATTTTATCAATTACCTTTAATATAACCTCGACAGACGCTTTGAGAGTGGACAATCCATAGACAGACACTTCATTTTCCGATGAAAAGTGACCAATGTGCAGGATATGCAGCCGACGAAAAAAGTACACACAACTGAATGTATATAAAGTACTGAACATCATGCGCTTATTGACAGACATTTTCAATGGGGATTACCGTCAGACAGACACTCTAAAAGTCTCGACAAACTTCCGTACACAAATGATGAAATCCAGCTGTTTCAGATTTGTTTTTTTTTGTCTTGACAACGACCTTGCAAATTAAGAGTTTAAACAAACATATCATAATGTTCTCAATTCAGCATTATCATCAAAATCAGTAAATACACTTCACTAACAAATTAACCATGTATTTATTGGCTGTGCCATATGCCAAGGATTATAACTAATTGGTACAGATTGAATTATTGATGCAGTCGATTGCCCTTGACGAACGATAACAAACACAATGTATGATAGAGCTAAAAACCTGCCTGCGTGTGTTCATCATGAAGAAACTCTATCTATCTATCTCTAATATTTAATGATATCGCCTCTTCGAATCTTCTCAAAGATTTCTGTGTATTGACTTCCTCCTAATTTTCTCCATATGCTAGCTAATGTTGCATGCATGCATCATCCTTGCAAATGCACTAGACACCAAATCTGCATGTACTCTATAAATTCAATATATATCAGAGACTTTTCACTTTTGACGACCTGTCAAAAATGATCTGTCGAGGTTATATTAAAGGTAATTGATAAAATTATTTTTATTTTTACTAGGCTTCATATTCGGCCCATTATACTGCAAATTTGGCACTTTTGAGTGATGTTTCGGGGACTGTGGTGACCATGGGAACTCGATAGAATTCGGCAGACGCGCACTTTTGGGTTGGTGAGAAACACTATTATCGGTATAGACTTGTCTGTATTTCGGCCGCGTTCCCTGCAGAACTACGCTCTGGCGGCCGGACTAATACGCCAATTGCTAAATCTCTAGTGGAAGCAAATTGCTTCTGTTTGTGTTCACACCCTAAGCTCCCTTAGTTGAACCATCAAGGCGCATATAGAAGACTCTTATTAGAGGTAGGTATATCTTGGTCTTAGCTCAAAATTATTACACCAATGTACATTGCACATAACAAATTCAAAATTCACATCACGCATGATAAATTATGCAGTCTCCAGTTATGGAGATCGTATGGAGATTCTGACATAGCATAACTAAGAATGTTATTTACATAGAAATAAATTAGGATACATCACACATTACTAAAACATGCAACAGTTGCAGATTCTTGGCGAAAGGCTTAAGTTGTTTTATAAAAACGCTCTTATATATAAAGAGATATGATAGCAATCGTGCATCTTTACAATGCACCATAGAATGTTATTCATCAAGTCCCAAATAAGTACTAGAAAGAGTACTGAACCTGAGCACTCACTAACTGCGACTAAGAAATGAGTCCCTGCATCTAGTACTTTGAGTCCAAAAACATAAGTACTCATTTTAGAACTCTTTTGGTTCGAAGGCACAGTACTTAATTCGTACTCATTTTAGTACTCTTCTAATGACAGCAATGATTTAAAATTGTTGGCCATACCCAAAGTAGATTATAATTTCAATGAAACTTAATTCAGTATGCCTCACGGCCTAATGGGTATAGAGAAAACACACGGAGTGTCGGAACGTTTCGAGTATTCTTCTTCAGCCCAGAATGAATCAAAATCAGCTCAAGCAAGTTAATGTACATGGGTCGTTATCACAAACATACTATGTCCGCTTTTAAGAAAATAGCAAGTGCACGTGTGCGCCGGCGGAATGTCTCATCCTTGTAGCTGGCGTGAGTGGGAGGAGAGTATCAGGTGTGAAGAAATTGTAAAGTTCTCTTCCCCTCACAGCCATTCATTAGGTTGCGGTGTCCATTGATGTGAAGCGTTTCCGCTGCTAAGCGTGTTCGCCAATCTTTAATTGTAGTTAAGACTCTCCATTTGATGGGATGTGTTCCTAAAGGGAGCTGATGCCCGCTGATATGCATGTAAACATGCGATGACGTAGAATGAAGGTGCTCGAAAATTCGTGACCTCATTGTCCTACAAGACTGTCCAATGTACATTGCTTGGCAAGATGGAACAGTGCATGTAATCTTGTAAACAGCGTGCTTGGTGAAACATTAATTATTGAAATCTGCTGTAGCACAAGCCGCACATGTTGTTGGGCATTTCTTCTGTTCCCTTGCGGGTTGTAGATGACGCGAAAGAGGTTTTTGGGTGTCGAAGATCACTCTTATGTCCTTATGAAGCCCAGTGGTGGTCAACAGGTTAATTATGCGGCGACGATGAACTTCTCCGAGATAAGGCAGTTTCATGAAAGTGACAGATTCACTTTTGTCATTGTTGTTAGGAGTAGCTGTGCTTGCTTCGTTCATAAGGTTTTCTACTAGTGCATCAGGATAGCCGTTCATTTTAAAAGTTCGCTTTAGCTTAGTCAAGGCCATAAGAAGACAGGTTTTGGAGGAATTGCGGTGGGCTCGTAATGCCTCAGAACGTATCAGATTTCTTTTCCGCGACATAGGAGTGGCAGAATCAAATGGCAGGTAGGCTCCGCTGTGAGAGGGTTTCACATAGAGTTCGAATTTTACAGTGCCGTTGGTGATGTGGACGGATGTGTCGAGGAAGGGAATTCGATCGTTGATGGGTTGCTCAAACGTGAAATTAATCGCCACACATATCGTATTGATCCTCTGTATGAATAAGTCGATGTTGAAAGAAGGCGGTGCAACTAGGAAGATGTCATCAATATATCGCTCCCACAAGATGATATCTGGGAACAACTGTAAGATTTGAGTCTCAATATGGTTCATAAAGATATTAGCTAAGGCCGGTGCTGCGCAGTTCCCCATAGCTATACCGTGAGTTTGTGTTCGAAATTCACCGTTTCGAAGATATCTGTCTTCAAGAAGACAAAGTTTGAGAAGTTCGGTGAAGTCGGATGGACTGACAGCTGAAAGGATACAATTGGCACCGTATGTTTCGAAGAAGTGTGAGGTGATGCTTATCAGACCCTTTTCGTTAGAGTCGTCATCCAAGGGAATGTTGCCATACAGATTTGTGATGTCCAGAGAACCCGAAGACACAATTCGGCGGCACGGTGGTTTGAGAGAGCGTAGATATGAAGTCTGAGGTGGATGAGAGATAGCTGGCAACATGACGTTTGATGAGAGGGAGAAGAGTTTTCGACAACAATTGAGAGAGTGGACGAACAATGGATTCTTTGCTGGAGATAATTGGCCTGCCCTTGAGTTGCTCCTCTTTGTGGTCTTTCGGCAGAGCATAAGGAGTGCTTGGAAGAGGCTCTGATACTTCGCACTGTTCGATGAGGTCAGCACAACTGAGATTGACATACTTTCCCTTGATGGTGTTAAGGCGGTCGTTAAAACGAATCTGTCTTGTCGTTGGGAGAATGATCCTGGACTTGGGGTCATCGGAACACAATGCTTCACATACCATTTTATCCTACTCATTGGGCTCCAAGGCCACCAGTCTCTTGGTTTTGTCGGATGGCATTATCACAACGGTCTTTTGTTTGATGTTGTCGATTTGCTTGAGCTGATTTTGATTCATTCTGGGCTGAAGAAGAATACTCAAAACGTTCCGACACTCCGTGTCTTTTCTCTATACCCATTAGGCCGCGAGGCAGACTGAATTAAGTTTCACTGAAATTATACTCTTCTAATGAGTTGCATTGAACTAGTACCCGCACTAAAACGAAAAATGCCATGCCTAATCAGCTATATCACATACATGTGCGCATATCCATAGAAGGATTGCTTTTGCAATTATACACAAATGCATTTGGATCGATAGGTCTAAGATCGATGGTTTGGTCTAAGAAGCAACGATGACTCAAAGTGCAGTTGGAGAAAATGATAGACGTTGGCAGGGCACTGTCGGTGAGGATGCTTTTGATCCAAAATGATATATTAGGTTTATTTAGAAGTTATCGACAAAATGTCCCAGGTTGGCATGCAATAACTTCGATATACAGGAACACAAACAAAGCGTCATTTCCAGTTGTGATTGTGAGAACCCGCTACCTGAGACAGAAGCGACCTCAGTGACGATTTCGGTGGAGAAAATATGAACAACTATGTTCACCGTTTGATAGGCTCGTCAACAATGCACACTCGTATCTCACCTGGGAATGGACAAACAGTATATTATATCGAAATGCAAGCCGTCACAGCTGCATACTGACTCACTGGATTCCGCCTAATGTCGCGTAATTTATTGATATTGATGTTTCCTCATATTAGTACTCAACAAGCATTTTAGTACTTCTGGGAATTTGGGTTCGGTCATTCTAGTGCTCTTCAATTTAGTATCGAGATTCGCACTTGAAAGGGGACTTTTAGCTTTACAGTGCGTATTTTCCGAAAGATGATCATACTTCCCTTACAAGGACAGTATAGACTTTCCAAATAACAAGAGCTGATTTTGGAGAAATAAACACCGACTGAACGACCACCCACAAAACAAACAACTTCTTCAGCAGCTCTCAACTTCTTCAACAAACCGCTTCACCACGACCGCGACATAGAGAGTGCCTTCAACAAAACACTTCACTATACTCACACAGAAAACAGGAATGGAAAACAGAAAAATCGACAGACGCACACTACTCCGCCTCCGCTACTACCAACATGAAAATCACGTCTGACCATACAGAACAAGAATAAGGCATGTCAGGCTCCAAAAACAATAATTCCGTTCGGGCAAAAGAATCAGCGTAAAACGCCTCAAGCACCTTGGCCTCATTGTCATCGAATACCTAACTGACATATATATACTCTCAGTCCACACAAACCATTCAACCAGCATGTTTAAAACAGCCAACAACAAAGACATCCACCTTCATACCTCTTGCTGACCTCTTGCTGTCTTTTTCGTCTCTCACCTCTTGCTGAAACACTGGAAGTTATAATTCCCACAATCATCACATAATTTGTCCATCTATATGTAAATTAGCACCAAAATGTTTTATAATTTATCATAGACAATTGATTAATTAGCCGTCATCCCACAGGGGTTGTTTTCCCGAACACGCGCACCAGTGGATGGACGAATTTCAACTCTCTGCTGATCTCCCAAGCCAAGCTATTCTATCAGCTTTGCCAAACCACACATTAATCGAAGGGGCATTGAAAATGGATTCAGAAAAAACAGAATTACTTTTATTTAACTGGGCTGAGGTGAAGGTCAAAGGTCGAAAAACGCCAATTTTTCGCAAAATTACTATTTGATGACTATTTGAAATGGAAAATGACAACAAAGACAATGAAATCAACCACTAATCGAAAGTTCTGGTCGAGGTGGCTAATAGAACGATGATTATTAATCGCTATATTAATCATATATATAATCATCACTGTATTAGATGAAGTCAAAGGTCAAATAATTCAAACTTTAAGTTCGACTCAAATATCACTGAAATCACACATTTTAGTAATCAGTTTCTGCAGGTGAAGAAACAACCCAATGCGTTGACGTATCGAGACAATGAGCCTAAAATTTCAATAATTGCTGATTTGACGCTGAACTAAAAAGTACAAAAATAATGAAAAGTCAATTTGAATTTCTAATTTCAAGCATGTGTGCATGATAAGCAGCTAGTTAATTTCAAATTCAAGGATCTTACATTTGTGAATATCTCTATTCTTATTTCATGAAGAATTGATACTGCATTATACATTAGAAGTGAATATAAACGGAAATTAGCCAAAATATTCCAAACATTCAAATTTTAAAATAGCTCTCACACCAAAAGTATTGCGACAAATATATTGTCATTCGGTCAAAACTTGAACAATACGTAGAATATAAGCTTCTAAAAGTTTGGTGGCCACAACTTCCTTGGCTGAAAAGATATTCAAAATATTCGCCAGATGGGACGAAAAGCTCTCCCCCAATGAGGCGGGGATTAACATGTTTAGAAAAAGCAACTAGTAAAGCTATTCCATCGATATACAATCAACATAACACCCACCATGCTTATGAAAGGAAAAAATGGAAACGAGGCATTCGTAGTAAGAACTGCAATCACTGATGAGAACAATATTCACAAAGTAAATATGTAAAGAATGTTGAATCTAGATCAAAACAGAGTAGAATGAGGTTTTGATATCATCAGATATTATGTCAACATATCCGCCCACAAGAGGCGAGATTAATTTACTTTTTTGATGATGCGCGAAGCACTAAGCCTATCAAGCAATTTCTGGAGGCTGTTTACTCTTTGGAATTGATGTAAAAGAGGACGTGATGCATAAGATTTCTATACTTCAACCGCCAGAAGCCAGAGTTACATAAATTGAAATGTAGAAAAAATGCATTTGTTTTGACTCACAGCACATCCACATCGCACGAAACAAACAAACTATGCTGACGAACAGAAGAAGCAAACCACCATGAATTTGCAATGTCTTTCTCACTTCACTCCATGATTTCCCGCGTTGTGACGACTGATCACCGTGCCAGACGTCATCAGAGTTCAGGAAGTGATGTAAGTCAGTGTCATGGATATGGAATGCACATTAAAATGAGTTCTCTGATCTTTTTGATACAAAATAACAATTGGGATTATAAAATAAACTTCTCATATACAGTAGAAACCACGATTTTTGAGATTATGTATTGGTCTACTATGCAGGAAAATAATGCCCAAAGTGCAACGTATGGAATTAGCTGAATATTCATCGCGTTCTGATTACAATTCACTGCCGCTGTTAAGTCAGTCAACAATAGAGAAATCATGTCCATTAAATTAAGATGTGACTCGATGACTGACGCTGAACGTTGGCAGGCAATAGGAATGATTAAAGCTGGTCGGTCTTATAGGACTGTTGCTAGATATTTCAACAGATCCCATACAACCAAAGAGAAGCATGGGCAATGCACCGGGTGCATTGGAGGCTGTTTCAATGGAGACGTGTCATCTTGACAGATGAAAGTCGCTTTCGTCTGTTTTGTGCGGACGGAAAGGTTCGTGCTTGGCGCGAACAGTGTCTTCTACAGAACCACGTTGAAGTTGCGGAGCATCAAGGACCATCACTTCGCGTCTGGGGAGGGATCTCCTACGAAGGGAAGACGGAGTTGGTGTTTCTGAAGACAGGGGACAACGACAACGTTTACCGCAACGTCCTGCATTCTCATCTCCTCGCATTTCATGTGGTGGCCCATCGGATTACATTCTCCAGGATGACAATGCTGCTCCTCCAAGTCTACGGATATGAATCCGATCGAGCATGTTTGGAGTCACATGAAGAGGAAGATCCGACGACATAGTCCTCCGCCGCAGAACTTGAATCAGCTCCGCCAGGCAATGGAGATCTGCTGGGATGAAATCGCTCAGGACTTCCTGAGACGGATTGTCTTTGAACATGCCAAGACGGGTAAACAGCCTGCTTGTTTCACGAAGCGGTTACACGCGCTATTGACTGTATCAATTGTGTAAATAAAAATAAAGTCAAAATCGTCTATGTTTTCTATATTCTTACTCCATAATGAGATTAATAATGAATTATTTCCCATAATTCTCAGCTAATTCCATACTTTGCACCGTGGGCATAATTTTCCTGCGCAGTAGACCAATACATGATATCAAAAACCGTGGTTTCTACTGTTTATGAGAAGTTTATCTAATAATCCCGCTCCTATTGTTATCAGCCTAATTGCATGAAAAGGATCAGAGAACTCATTTTAATTTGCAATCCATATCTATGATACCGATTAGCATCACTTCCTGAACTCTGATGACGTCTGGCGCGGTGATCAGTCGTCACAACGCGGTAAATCGTGGAATGAAGTGAGAAAGACATTGCAAATTCATGGTGGTTTGTTTCTTCTGTTCATCAGCATATTCCTATTCCTATAGCTCGAAGCCCTAAAGATTTTGCATGATTACGATTTGTCGCCACACCAGTTTCAAATACCGTGGTGTCCATCATCAGTGGAGATAATTCAGCAAACAGGCAGGATTATATACAATTTTTGGACATGAAATCGATGATGAATACATCTAAAATGAGACACGGAAAGTCGCAATGGAAGATCATACATTGAAATCGACTAGACTATTTTTCAGCTTGCATAGAAATCAAATGAGCCACATACATTACTGGAATTGACGGAGAAATATCTGTCAACAAACATGGAAATAGATTTGCCATCAACTAAAGTATTGTAGATGTAAAGTATCGGATGATGTTTGACTGATCATGAGGTTTTGGCGTGATTTTATGATGAGTGATTCTGCTGTTTCTTTGTGTGTTTTGTTTTTGCTGGTATTTTGAAGTTTTTCTCATTGGGTGGATGGATATGCATAGAAATTTCTAATGCCGGCTTTCCTGTAATATGCTCTCTAATTTTTTTTGTAATTGTCGTCGAGTTTCTCCGATGTGACGATCGGGGCATTGTTCACAATAGTATTCATAGACAACTGAGGGGGTCTTTTCGAACTTGATGAGATCTTTGTTAAGGATTAAGTTTTGACATTTCCAAGCATTGAAGGCCACTACAATTTTTCTGTTTTTCAAAATTTTATTGATTTTGTTAGTACGTTGTTTTACTTCAGCGGTTGAGTAAGTAGTATATGACAATTTACAAAAAATGGTTTTCTTTTCTTCTTCATATTCCCACATGTCCCAATAATATGCATGAAGGAAGTCCAAGGACTCAGCCTGAAGCGCGGAGATGTCTAGGGCCCTCCTCCACCTAGGTACATATGGCACAAAGTAAACTTCGCACTACAAACAGCATTTCAACATTTTAAGTCATGTATTCTTCAACTTTTCGGAACTTTTGACATTATCAAGTTTTGGGTATACATCGCCTCAAAAACATTGTTTATGATGCCAGGAAAATGGGCTATGTATACTGTGAAATGATTGGTGAGTACATCAATGAATTGGCAAGATTGACTTATGCAAGGAAAACAGCACAAACAGAAGCATGAAATGTCTATAAATAAAAAACAAAGCCGCAGTCGTGTTGTTCAATTTGTATTCCTGTTCAACAGAACGTTTCTAACGACATGTTTCGTCCGTTCTCAGTCAGGTTAGACACGGGACTAACAAGTTAAGTATGCAATATGGAAGATGACACTTCACATAGATCTCGATGACGCAGTATTCAAGCGATATGAAAACGAAGTGAAAGATACCATTTACAAAGAAAGGTTAGTAGATACGCTTTCATTAATTACAGCACGAAGAAAGGAAATGTCACCTCAGAAGAAGTAATGAGTAGCATGTTCTTTCTGTAATGAGATGTTGACATTTCCTTTCTTTTTGTTGTAATTAATGAAAGCGTATCTACTAACCTTTATTTGTAAATAGTATCTATCACTTTGCATTTATATAAGTTAGTTTGAATGTTGCGTCATGGATATCCATGTGAATTGTCGTCTTCCGTATTGCACAATGCACACCTAGCTTGTCAGTCCCGTGTCTAACCTGACTGAGAACGGACGAAGCATGTCGTTAGAAACGTTTTGCTTATTAAAACTTCGAACAAAAAATCACAAATTAGATTTCGTAGCTGGCAGCTACGGAAATCGATTGCGATATGAAGAGCGTTTATGTGAGCTACATGATAATTCGAAAGTGGAGACTCTGTATCATTTCATGATGGCATGCTCACTAAATCAAAATTAACGACAAAAACAGCGGCTTTATTATGCAACTGTAGCAACACAACAGAATTCAATAAATTGATGAATACTTTAACTCCAAAACTGGTAAAATTCATCGCGAAGTTCTCAAAAGAGCAAACGACTTGCGAACGATGACCATGGAAATCACTAACTAACAAGCATGAAATCTGGAAATTTATTTTCGTCAATTCTCCTCTCATTTCTGTTCAGAATATGTTTTTTTCAACAAGACCGACCGCACGCTGTTTTCTGCCATCAAGCTATGTTTTTGTGCATATTACGTGAGCGTACATGCTCCTGTTTTCCAATGTTCTTGGAAATAAGCATTTTTACTTTTGACTTTTGACTGTTGAACGCGAATACAAATTGAACCCCAACATGAATGTAGCTTTATTTTTTAGTTGCAAAGCCACGGGAACAAGAATGAAATGCGAAGGATTTCCTTTCAAGGATCCCTTCAATATATCTATCTCGAGAACCATTAAAAATGTCTTTATTTTTTTGGAAAATTAGTTGTTTTAAGTCGTTGAGTGTACTCTAAGTATTATTTTAACTTACATGGGTTTTTTAGACAAATTGCAAAATAGTTTGGGGGTGAAACCTAAAAAGTTCAAAAATTTGATTTTAAAGGGGCACCCAAATCTATAAAACACAATTATATAGGATTAAGTCCCCGACTTCATTCTTTAGGGACTCCTTAGAGACTGCTACAAAGATGAATGCTGTCGTAGATTTTGAATTACTTTAATAAATTTAGTCTATAAACATTTTGAAAAACAATATATAATAAAAGAGATAAAATAATTTAGTCTGATATCGCTCGATACGAGTTAACTCGGGCTCAATTTCCTTCTGTACTCCATTGTCACCGTCACCAGTCAGCTGCTGATAACGCTCTATACGAGTTAACTCGGACTCAGCCGTTAAAGGGTTAATCAGAGAAAGCATAGAAAATTTCAATATTTACCGATAGCTTAAGTCGGCTTCCCATTGAATTAGTTTGTGTTTTCTTTGATTCTGATTGACAAGTACGGGGACCAGGTAGAACTAAGCAGACGCACAGATTCCTAATGGCAGTAGGATGTAATTAATTCTCTGAAAGTCTCCAGTTTGGCAGCTGGAGTAGTAGTCTTTTTCTGTGTCATTCTGCCTAATGACGTTTCATTGAATAAAGAGGATGAAAAATTCCTTTCACATTTGATACTTGGACTGATTTATAAAAATGCAGATAATTTGACAGGTTTACAAGGTGCACGCAATGCAATCCTATGGATAAATGATAAAACAGCGACGATATTGAGAATACACTTATACCGATATGTCCAACCTCGAGGATATTTCCAAGATATTTCTTTGCTGATTTTCCACATTTATAAAGCAATTTCATCAAAAATTTCAGCTTCCTGGCAAATTGTTAAACATTTCGAGCAATTACATGCTTCATTTTCTCTTCATTTTTGTGAGATTCATGCTGAAGTAGAAATGAATGGCCCGCAGCAAAATATTCACACGTTTTGTGACATAATGCTCAAAATCATTTTGTCAGTTGTACGGTCTGTAGGAAGATTTCTGCAATTTTGATAGAATGAACAATGCGTAGGTGACTGCTCATTTCGAAACAGGTGACATTACAACAGATTATAGAAGGATTTCTTTAAAGGTCTTCAATAATAAGAGCAATGCACCTTCGCAAATTAAGGTGAAAAAATGCTATAATTCTGTAATTTACAAAATTCAACACTATGCTACAGCCTAGTGTGATTTCCAAGGCAAATGCACTTCAATATGTAGAAATTGGCAATCGGACAAAGGTGAGAATCGGAATAACACCTAACATTAGTCGGATAATCGCGATCGGTCTGTTGAAAAGACAATTAAAGGTTACACAACGAGCAATTACATGTTTGGGGTATTTTCGTCCTCCCTGGTGATTTTTTTTGAATATCTTTAAACCAAGCGAACTGTGGCCACCAGATTTCTAGTTGTCTTGCTTATTATGCAGCTTTTGACGGAAGGATGAGAAATTTGGTTCAATACTCTTGGACTGAGAGCTATTTTCAACTTCTATGTGTAGAATATAGTGGTTGATTTCGGTATATATTCACTTCTAATGTACAGTACTGGACAGAATGGATGCATCACCAAATAAAATTTTACAATTATAGTGAAGTTCCTTGAATTCGGAAAAGAAAACTTCAGAAGACTGTATTAATAATTTCCACATGTGATTGGTCAGTGAATTGGAACCATGTACATATTTTGCTTACTTGTTTGGTTCAATTGACTAAATAATTAGGATAGTAGTCCCTGTTTTACAGTATAGACTAGAACTGACAAGGCATTGACGTGCAAGGACTGTGCGACAACAATGTTAAGATCCCTGTCTTTCATATTCAGTTCTGTTTTTGACACTCTTTGCGCTCGCAAAAACTGCACTGCAAAAACACTGCAAAATACAGTCGAGAGAGAGAGAGAGAGAGAGATGTTTATTCTCAAATGAATTCAATCATTTGTAGTTACAGACACATTTGTAGTTACATCACATAAAAAATAAAAAGCTACACAACACTGTTTGAATTATAAAGTTGTGTGGCTTTCATACTTCGAAGGATTTCCTTCGACGTATCAAACGATGACGTGGAATTCGCAGTCTGTTCGACCCTCTCGTGTCTCGCCGACTAATGTCTTACTGTCTGACAGGGATAAGATGGTGGAGAGGATGATGAGTCTTCTTCATTTTCATAAATTGAGTGAGGACCATTTTGTCCAAATGCGTGATAATTTGAGGTGTTTTGGTCAGTTCAAGAGCCTCATCGTAGGACAAAGCAGGATGAATGACTTTTAGAGCACATTTTTCGACTCTCTCGATGACCTGCTGTAGCATCTTCGACGTAAATGGGAACCACGCCGGGGATGCGTAGGCTCAAAAATGCTCCGAATGCACGTGTGATAGAGGCGAGTTAGTCCTTGACTACTGCCACCATAACGTTTTAGTGTTCGTAGCCAGAATATTCTCTGCATGGCTTTTTTTCTACAGAGTTCGACGTGATTTTTGAAAGTTAAATGTTTATCAACAGCTGTCTCCAACGGAAATGTGATCGACTTGGTACTCCTTTTTGCACTGATGATGAGTTCAACAGTTTTGGTTGTACTCAGGGACATATTGTTTTCTATGCACCATTGTTGGATAGCTTTGATTGAGTTCTGAGCTTTGTTGTGAAGATCTTGCTTGTTTTTCGAAGAGGAAATGCGCACTGTTACGTCATCCGCGTAGATGTCAAAATCGCTGTTGGGATTTAGGTCGGAAATATATGTGAGCCACAGCCAAGGCCCCAAGACTGATCCCTGAGGCACTCCACCTGATAATGTCCGTTTCATAAAAAGTGGATCATCCTAAAATTTGACTAAATAAAACATATGTATGATACAGAAAGCATTTTTCATGTTATTTCATGTCCCTAATATATTTAAATGTCCTTATATAATCTGATAAGCTATGATACAGTAACGGTTCTTAAGAAGCTAATATTTTGTGGCCCTAACCTTATTGTCAATGACATTACCAATTCGTCTAGGCATTGATTCGATGATATCGTTGATTTTTGACTGATCTAACTTTCTCCACTCTCTTTTTAACAGTGACGTAAGTTGTGATACGCCATCTGTAGGTAGCAGTGAACGACGAACGTTACGTTTTAGAATACTCCATACATTTTCTATGGGATTCAGATCAGGAGAACGAGCTGGCCAAGATAATGTCCTAAGCCCTAATTGAGACTTGCATAAGTTGACTCTACTACTCCTGTGACACGTAGCATTTTCATCCATAAATAACCAAGTCGATGGATCACCAAGTTGATCTGTCATTTCGCCAATGTTCATTCGTAAAACATTCACATAGCGTTCAGAATTCATGGTTCCTTGATGTATGTGAAGTTCACAGTGGCCATTGGTCCAAATGCCAGCCCAAATCAGTAGAGTCGCACCACCTTGTACCCGGGGACGATGTAAATGTCTCGGAATTTCCTGATCAGATTTTATCCATAATCTCAATCGACCATCACTATCCTTCAGACGGACTGATGCCTCATCAGACCAGACAACCCGATCCCATTGATTTCGCCAGTGACAATGACTCATTGCCCATCTGAGACGTCCTTTTGTATGCTGATCTGATAATTCGATCTGAGAGGGCGTCTTGCAGCTCTTGAAATTCGACTCAATAAGTCTTCTACGAATAGTGGACTTAGAAATAGACGAGTCTAGTGCAGCCATCTCAGTTAACGAGAGACTTGGATCAACTTTAACAAATCTCAAAATTAGGCGGTCTCTACGATTGGATGTTTTGCGTGGACGGCCAGAGCCCTCTTTACGACAGAGTCGAAAATCATCATTATGCCATCGATGCACATTTGTGTAAGGGACATTTAGTCGCTTGCTTGTAGCTCGCAAAGAAAACCCTAGTTCTAGCAAGGCTGACACTTCGCCTTTTGTGAATGCGATCTTGTATACAGTGTCGCCGGAAATATTATGACCGCTTCATTGAAAAGCAGTAAAATCACAGTTTCGATAATACACTGTAGACAGATATACTTATTCATTCTCTCAGATATCTATGCCATAGAAATCAACTTCATCACGTCTTTCCAACTATAGACGTTGCCATAGAAATCAACTTCACGCCTTTCCAACTAGACGCATCGATTAGCTGTCAAAATATTAAAATTTGAATATCTGCTTGCAATCGTACATTTTGCTCGCAATGGGAAAGAAACCGGACTTGAGTGAATCGCTCCGCGCAAATATTCAACTGTTGAAAGAAGAAGGATACTCTAACGAGGCAATTGCAAGAAGATTGAAGGTTGCCAAAGGAACTGTGTTCAATACCCTCAAGAGAATTCAAGATACCGGTTCTTTGAAGAGTCGTCAACGAACAGGAAGACCGGCGAAGACCAGCAGACAAACTGATCGAAAGATTCGATGAATGGTAGTGAAAGATCCTTTTTTGCCAGCATCAAAAATTGTAAATATACTGTCTGAAGAAGGAATACATCTCGGTGTCACCCAGATTAAGCATCGTTTGAGAAAATTTGGTTTATCTGCCAGAAGAGCTGCGAAGAAACCACTTCTGACGAAGAAGATGCGAAGTCAGCGTCGTTGTTTTGCTGATCAATATGGCGACTGGGATAACGGTGACTAGGCAAAAGTTCTTTTTTCGGACGAATCAACTTTTGAGTTGATTTATCAAGCCCCTCATCTCGTTAGACGACCGACGAATGAACGATGCAATCCCTGGTACACATTGCCAACTGTGAAGCACCCACAGAAAGTGATGGTTTGGGGCTGTTTCTTGGCGAACAACAGAGGAGGCCTCTTTTTTCTTCCGAAAGGCATAAACATGAATGCAGCTGTTTATCTCGATTTGCTCGAGGACAAGCTGATGACTCATATGAACATTCTGGGATGCGAATATTTCTTGCACGATTGAGCCCCCTGTCACAAAGCGAAGAAGATCACTTCATGGCTTGCTGATCAAAATGTTCGTGTTATTCAATGGCCTGGAAACTCACCGGATCTGAACCCCATTGAGAATTTATGGAGACAGTTGAAGGTTCGTGTTTCTCAAGATCAACCAAAATCATTGACTGAATTGAAGGAATCGATCAAGCGACACTGGTGCCTTTCAATCACTCCCGACTTCTGCCGAAATCTATCAAATTTAATGAGAAGAACCGGATTCACCTACTGAAGAGAAGTGCGGGCTATCCAACGAAATACTAACTGTTTCTTGTAAGTGTACCGTTAAAATGTTTAACAATCATTATTTCCTATTCTGTAATGTTCTCAAAGTAGTAAACAAGTTTTGAGAATAAATAACTAATGTCTTCATGTCTTCAGACTCTCAGAGACAATCTTTTGAGAAGCGTTCATAATATGTCCGCCGACACTGTATTTTATTATTGTTCATTTGTGCTTTGTATTGTTTTCAACCGGTAAGAGATAGATTTCTAGCTGAAAGCAATCAGGAGTGCTGCCAACACCACCGCAACGAAGTCAGGAAGCTATGGAACATGAAGTCTAGTTAATCACATGTAGCAGTTACATTATTGTTGATGAATAATGGTGCTATACTGGCTCTGATTGACCGATTTTCATTATTTTTGTTTTGCTTGATAGCTTTTGGCTTGTAGAACAACATATTACATGACAAAGGAAACAAATGTAATTTTATAAGAGTGAGGTATGATTTTGTGTAACATTGCTAAATGAAGATCAAATTATCTACTACTTTTTTATCTATAACAGGAAAACAACTCAATATTCATGTTTGAAATTTCCAACAATCATATTAGTAAGCACAACTGACATATCTTCCAAATTTCAGAGAAATTCGTTCAAGTTTGGCGGAGTTAGACAAAGTTGAAGTTAAGGCGATGTTTAAGGGTGATCCATTTTTTATGAAACAATCAAACAAAAGTGCTCATGATCCAATGGTGCAAAGAAAGATAAACGCTTGGAAAGCAATCGAGGAAGAATTCAATGCGATAGGTGTTGGACAGAGGTCAAGCAAAGAGCTGAAGGAATTTTGGAGGAGAACAAAACAAGATGCAAAGAAAACAATAAGAGAAAAGAAAAAAGAGTGTCGCGGAACCGGTGGTGGCCCATCAAGGGTTGAGCTATCTCCTCTCAGAGAAAGAGTTCTAAACATTGTACCTGCAGAACAGCTTCATGCTCCATCCGACTTGATAAGCACCTTTGATTGTGATCGAGCTATACATGTACTGGACTCTTCGCCGAAAGATGCGTGTACATCAAAAGCAAATACTCTCGACCAAGTTGACGCTGTCGCTGACCGTCCTGGCCAATATCTACTTCAACTACTTCAATCTACTGATGAGGGCGATGCGGAGGATTATGAAATCGACTTCGGAGTCTCTGTCACGGTTGAAAACACGTCGCCAACTGATGGTAAGTAAGTATTGAGTTTTCTGAAATGATTATGATAATAATACGCTATGAGTATGATGTACTTTGACATTGTTTTTAAGCAATACTTGGCACAATGTATGTAGGCACATGCACTATTTATGACAGAAATTGTAGGCCTACAGAAATTGAAAGGTAGGCCTACCAATTTCTATGTATATCATATAAAATGCATCATAGCTATTATTGAAAATTTAAGTTTAACGCTTGCATGTATTAATATAATAAGTCATAAGTCATAAGTCACAAGTAATTTATTTCCTTTATTAATAGTAATTAAGAATACTGTAAAACCTCTATTACAATGGCATGCCGCACTATTTTTCGAACATTTCCCCGCACTGCCGTTATATTAAAGGTGCCGTTCAGATAGAGGTTTTACGGTAACTTCAAATTTATTTCAATCAATTCATTGGATAATTTTAGCATGGTATAATGATGGAAGGGTTTTCTTTTTGCATGATAATTTTAAAATGAAGAGCAATAATTTTAACATGTCTTCATTGTTTGTACAATTTCATTACAGCTAACAATGGGACGGATGATGACAACAAACAAGAAAACACAATTGAACTAACAGCAATGGGTGTATCCGGTAAGTAAATATGTTGCTAGAAAATAAGAGCATTATTTATGTTAGAGTGATAAAACCTATCAGTAGGACCTAATTGAAAATCAAAATTAGTTTGTACGGTGCATCCCATATGCTGCACCTTTTTATTGAAACTTCGCATCCTTTTATTAAAATTGCAGTCTCAAGCAATGCGGATCGTGAGCAGAACGTTGTGCCGATATCTGCCTGCAAGCCTTCCTGAAACACACGTAAGCGCGGTTTGAACACATACCAGCAGCATCTTCTTCTAATGATGTCAGAAGAAAAGAAAGAACAACTCGTAGCAATTCGCTTAAAGCAAGAATATTATCGCGCAAAAATGATATTTTTACAAGAGAAACGACAGCGTTTTAAAGATGAGTAATCTACTGAACAAGTGATGTCTCTGTTATACTGTAGTTTTACTGGAATAAAAAATCCGACACAAAGAAAGATCTTTTGATTTCTTGCTTCGAGCTACTATATAGACTGCACAAGTATTGTGCCCAACGATCATAATCATGCTGCGTATTTTTGGTGATGGAATACCGTATACTCTCCCTTTATAATCTGCATGGTATCTGTGGAACATTGAAACCATTAGATATCTGATAATAGCCTAGGCCTACGTATCTTCCATCTCATATCTTCTCATGTCTAGCCTATTCATGTACTGCACTACAGTTCAGGACTACACTACTTGGCGCAATACAAAGTACAGTTCAATAAAACTTGTATGTGCCACCCGTTAGAAAGTATAAAAACAAGAGATCCATTTGTCAATCATGTAATCAACACAAGTTTACATGTGGATTTACATACATACATGTACATGTACACTGAAAATGCTAAATATAAATGATCAAGAGAAATAGTGGGAGACTATCAAGTTACGGATGGCGCTACCTCGAGATCCAGCTATCGAGTGAGAAACTATTTCGTGCAAGTCAATAGAATCGTCTTCTCCAAAGTCAGGATCTTTTTCGTCAATTGCCATATTGTGAAGAACAGCTGTTGCTACTATAATTGCAGGGCATCGAGAAATATGCACCCGTAAACCATACTTGATGACTGGAAAGCGACGTTTCCAAACTCCAATGCAGCGCTCCACGACATTTCTTGCCTTGCAGTGAGCTTTGCTGTAAGCTTCTTCCCCACGAGAACTAGGACGCAAAAAAGGGGTCAAGATATAGGGGAGACATGGGTAGCCTGAGTCACCCAGAAGCCAGAATCCTGAAGACAAAATTCAAGCCTATTACTCAGACTCGAATTTCGAAAAATTCTTGAATCATGGCCGCTACCATCCCATCGCACAATCAAATCTCTGATTTTTAGTCTGCTGTCACACATGACTTGAGTGTTGATTGAAAAAAAATCTTTTCGATTCCTGTATAGTTCTGATGCCGTTCCTCCAGGCTTTTCGATCTTAATATGGGTTCCATCAACTGCTCCAATGATGCCTGGGAATCCAAATAAATTATAAAAATTGCAAAGTTCGACTTTTTGCTCGGAAGAGTTTGGGAACGTTATATATGTATCTCCTTTCTCAGCTATGATAGCGGCTACTCGATGCACTATGCGACACACTGTAGTTTGGTACACTACAAACAAATCCCCATCGGTTAGTTGAAAAGAGACGGTTGCAAAGAAACGAAGTGTTATGAGGAGCTGAAGTTCGACAGATGTTGGATTGTCGCGACAACTCCTAACGGTCAATTCCTCCCGTATCATGTCAAGGAGAAGCATGAAGGTAGGCTTGCCAAGCCTAAAACGAAGGCGGAATTCTTCGTCTGTATATTTGGATAATATATCGATGGGCCTTTCGTTGATCTTTCTTCTCTTTCCTAGTACACCACGACGTTCCGCTTCGTAGAAGTCGTTATATCGATGCATCACGATCGATCAGTTGTGAGCGCACATGCAAAGTTGCTTGGTTAATGAAGGGTAGGGGTTGTTTAACTTAGACACTGATTACCGTCAATTTAACCAATAAGATTTGTTGGTGCATAGCGCTTTTGTTGATCACAGACTTAGTCAGCGATCAATTTGGTGCTTAGTCATTTTTATTAGTCATTGACTATATCAGACTTAAATCGCTGACTAAAGTTAGGCAGCGTTGGTGCATACGGCTGTTATTCGTTATTAACCCATTAGGCGCCGAATTATTTTTGAAAGTAATTATCAAAAATTTGAATGGAACCACACTATTCAATCACGTTTTGATACTTTATGACGATCTTACCGAAAATAGATGTTCATTTCATCGTTTTTGATGATGTTCCACACGTGGAACATTGGCGCCTTGAGACTATATTTTTTTTTAAGAATTTTTGAAGAATATATCCGTTTTATATTTGTTTATACTTGACAGATTGCTTATATTTGACATACTTGTTTATACATTAAAATTATATTCTATGCTTATACGTCAATTTTAATTTTTGTGCAAAAGTACTATATTAAGAATTTTGATGTATTTTGGTAAACGAAACAGGAAAAATACAGACAGAATCACCAATGTATTTTTTTTTAAACCAAGTAACAGTAACATCTTTCAGAGTTCAGAGATGTTATTGGACGAATTAACTTGTATGCAACAAAGTTTTGCATGTGTCACACTTCATTTTCGTGTTTTTCATGCATCATTTACAGCGGCCCTGTTTTGCCGGCTGGTATTGGAAGATGACCAACATTTCCAAGTCTTGTGGAGAGGGCAGGTGTTCGTGAAGGTCCAGGTCGAATTTCTCGAACAGTCAGAAGACTCAAGAGATATCTCACAACTTCTCTGAAAGAAAGCAAATGTTTCACGTACATATAAAAAGTCTATATGCATTATTATTAGGTTGTAGCAATTTGTGTTCAACTTCGATAAGCAGTAACAGCTTTTTCATCTCTATAGCCAAATTATTGAATGACAGATTTACATTGTAAAGTTATGTGTATATATCATCTACTTTCTGACGACCTGATATTTTCTGATTGATTTATGACAATTACTATGTTAAGTTCTAGTATTTCATTAATTGATTTGATGTTCATATTCATGTCTTGAGACCCCACGATTTCTATTCGGTTTTTTGAAATAAACGTCTTATTTATTTTGTCTTTACACAATCTTTAAGTTTTAACTCAAAATATAAGATAATACGAAATATCGATCTAACCTTCGGAAATCCAGATGAGATGTAGGCCTATTGACTTGAATGTGTCTTTGTAACCTCCAAGCAGCCACCATGCCCATATTGGTGAAATTTGCGAATAGTAGCCACCACCATTTCTTTGATCGCAGATGGGGCCGATAATCCGAAAGAAACCTGTCCAATAGGTCAACTCCGCCCATGTGACAATTATAGGAGGCAATCATAGCTGCTTGTTGAATTGCAGTTCTCTTCCTATCATTTCGACTCAAGCGTGTCGCCTGACTGATAGGAGTAGCGCCCTTATTTGAACTGATAACTATAACGGGGGTATTATCGTTCCCGTTGCAGACCACGACTGAGCAATCAGTATAACTTTCCTGAAATCCTCTCGGAGCATTTTTCTATTCTGTTGCGCCTGGCAGTACCAGTACAACGTTGACGGTTTACCTGAAGTTGTTCTCTAAACATGTTAGTAGAGGAAAAAAAAGTACGAGTCATGCTGATACTCATGAAACACAAGTAAGTAAACTTGTATTTATCTCTGATATCGTTAAGACTATAATACGCGCAAAACCACGTAGTTGTTATGATAGTCGTGGGAGCTAAAGCACGACGATGCATCTGGATGAAGCAGGTTCGAAACTGTGCATGTTTTCCAGTTTTGCTACTTTTGCATGAATAGTTTCATCTGCCTTTTTGACTGAGACTAAGTTCTTAGACTATATACATGTACTCTTAACCCTATCTTAACTGGGCTTTTTTAACTGTCTCAGCCTGGGGAGGGGCCGATTCGGCCTCCCCCTCAGATTTCCTTAACTAAATACTCAAATTTAATGAAATTACATGCATACTATATTTCGGGCATGATCTTTTCAGTGGTGGAGTCGGTTTTTCAAAACTTTAATTTCTCCATGCTATAAATAGCAATTCAAAATTTGAAAGTGCATTTTTTGCAAATTTTAGATACTTTTTATTGTTGCAAAACCAATCGCTTCGGAATGTTAAAAATACTAAAACATAAAGCGAAAGTGTTCTATCTGGCATGTTTCTTGCTATATCAATGCCAATTTATTGCTTTTATTCATACATGTAAAATAATGCTGTATGAATAGTATTTCAAATTTCAAACATTGAAACAGTAAAGTCTTTTTTTCATCAGATAAATTGACATAAATTTTATAATTCACATGGACTGAGTGCTCTCCTGTGTAGGCTACATACTGCATAAATATCCATATAGTGGGTAGAGTCACCATGCACACTTGTTACTACTTAGGCTTTATAATACATGTACATGTATAAGTAATATTTGAATTGCGTCAAATTTTCAAATTTAAATTTTACTGGATTTCTATGGTTTTGTTTTACCATTTCCTCCTCAAAACTTATCTATGTTGGGAAAATTACATCGAATCAACGTATAGATGAAAAACTATATTTTCAAGGAATCAAATTTTTCTCTGTACAAAATTCCTTGGCTGTTGCTCATCGGCGATGTCATTTTCTTCGTCGTCGTCGGTATTCGGATGTTGCTCTTCGGCGATGTCATTTTCTTCTTCATTGTCGCCGCTTGAATTGTCACTCAACAGTTCATTCAAATCGTCGTCAGAATCGTCCGCATTTAGTCTGCGACGACGAGCCATACTTCCACGCAAGTTGAGGTTGACCAAAAACTAATGCAATATTGCTGAGAATGAAACAGACTTCATTGGAGCAACCAAACATATTCATTCGATTCGCTGTGCGACCAAACTGACCTTGATGCCGTCTCTAATTGGTTGCAGTTCCACGTGTTTCTTGACTCTTGATGTCAGTTGACACGCGACTGCAATGCGCAGTATCGAGCAGGCTTCGGATAATAAAAGATTTGTTACCATGTTTCGTTTATAGCCCAGTTTCCGAATGCTTAGTCAGTCTCCAAAGATGATGCAGTCTACTTGGTTAATTTATCCAATTACGCATGTCACAGACATGGGTCAAAGGTGTCAAAAGAAATTCTCCCAATCCAAATTATTGTTGTGAGGTTGATTAGTTAATTGGAGTATCAATAGGGAAGCTAAAATTTCCTGAATTAGCTGCTAGGCTTAGTGGTCAGCGCGTTGACCAAAATCAGGGCATTATGCAACCACTCATGTGCGAGAATTTCATTCCAAATTGGCTATCTATCATTAGCTAGAATATATTATCACAAAGAAGCCTAAATGAAGACAAATACGCAATTATTGCAATGATGCGTTTTTCCAAAAGTTTCATTATTCGTGTAAAAAATGAGAAAATGTTCATTATTCTACTATTTATTTGTGAGTAGTATATGGAGGATATAAGACTAAAAATCATTCAAATATTATCCCAATATCATATTATAAAAAGCATTGATGTTATCAAAATCATTAATTTGTGTCTATTGTGCAACACTACATTAATTTTTCGAGAAAGAGTTTGAAATGAGAGCAGAAGGTAAATTCCAACGATTTTTAGGCGTCGTAACTAGTTTTCATTTAGCTCGTACGGCCAAAATATTTGGCCAAAATTAAATCTTTTACTCCCAAAAAATGCGCAATTAAAAGTTAGGAAAAGTCACAGAAGATAGACTTCTCACACGAAGACGTTCAGCTGTGGGATTAAAAAGTATCTAGGGCGGGGCCGAATCGGCCCCTCCCCAGGCCAGATAGGGTTAACCCTCCAGGCGGTGGGGGGGGCATATTTATGCCCCCCCTTTGTATTTTTCGATCTAATTCATGAAATATGAAACGTATGATTCTGAAATTTTCAGTAGCTTATTTTTTGTGTATTTTTGACAATTTCCTGTAAAATTATTAAAATTGGATCACAGGAACGACCTTTACATGATCTTTATTCAAAAGCACTTTCGAAATTTTATCAAATCAGTGAAATTCTTCAGAAATTTTGTCTATGAATGAATTGTTATTGCTTGGAATCACTCATTACGTATAGAATAACTTATTTGACTATAAATAACTTTATGCTTATCACGGTTTACCAATTCAAATTTGAAAATAAGCTGCATATACTACTTACAATGATATTGTAAGTACTTTATAGAGTAATATTAGTTTTTACATCTTTTTTATTACTGTTATGTATTGAAAATATATTCACATGTATATGTTATGTATTTTCTACATGTAGGCAATGTATTTTCTACATGTAGGCATGTATATGTGCTATTTGAAAATAAATATATGGAATACTGTTTTCAAAATTTGTAGAAAAAATGCGTTCTAAACACTATAAAAGATTTTTTTGTGAGATTATTACAATGCGAAAACCACCATTGTATTCAGAGAACTTGAAACATGTTTGAGTCAATTTTTGCGATAATCTGATGATAAAATTTCGCTAAAAACATAAAAAAAAATTTTTCTGAAAAGAAAACGCATTTTCAAATTTTGAAATGCTATTTATAGCATGAAGACAGTCAAATTAAGTAATGCAAATGGCACCACTGAATTTAGCATGTCCGAAATGTGTAAGGGCCAGCATTTCATAAAATTCGCACATTTAGTTTAGGATATCCTGGGGGGGCATAAATATGCCCCCCCCCCACCGCCTGGAAGGTGGCTGAAGGGCCCACCGCCTGGAGGGTTAAGTTATAATTGACACATTTCTTTTTAATGATTGTTTTAACCAAAGATTAGGTCAAACCTTTATCGCAGGGGTATAAATTTGGTAAGTTGTATGCCGCCAAATAACTCACAATATTTTATTTACATAAGCCTATATCAAGCAGAATGAAATCACAAGACTGTCTATATATCAACTCTGGCAGCATTAGTTAGAAGGAAGGTTGCACAGACATCTTGCACTTACCATGTAAAGCAGCAAAATATTTGTCACAGGACGTTCTTATTCAGATCAAAACAAAACTTTCACTGCTTTTCAATTTTTTGAATTTAAACAAAACATGTAAAATGGTAAACTTTAATTCTGATTATCAAACTAGCAGACATTACTATTCATATCAGATTGACAGGCAGACCAAGATATTTCATTATAGATCCTTCTGAAAAAATTTGTCAGTGATCTAATTTGTATAGGCCCAAGGCGCCAATGTTCCACAAGTGGAACATTTTGAATTTGTCACTATATTTCGAAAAAAATAATAGGAATGAAATATTTTTGTATATAGCATGCCTATATGAAGAGGTATACATATTATAAGTAGCTAAAATCTGAAAACCAATCAATTGCTTTTGCTTAATTAGAGCTGCTGAGAAATCGCTGTAACCAAATTGAACATTGAAAAACATAACCGATCTTTTTTGATTGAATTGTACGCATAAAATCTAGATATATGATATTTTAATGAGTCAGATCACGCCAAGGTTGCCAAACATTGTGACTTTTTACTGTAAAATATCATATGTCCCACATTCAATAAGACATTTTTCCAAAATCTAGCGATGTTCCACAAGTGGAACATTGGCGCCTAATGGGTTAAGAAGACGTCAATGATATATGATGCTAACTTCATGCAGTTAGTTTGGTGTAGATCAAAAATATAACCAAAACTCATTTCCGGAATGAATGCACATTATATGATATATGTTATATTATGTGAATATATGTTATATTATGTGAATATGATACAGAAACATTGCATCAATGATCAATGAAAACCATCAATTTTCTAAAAAGTACTTTTAAAAATGACCTTTAAAACTAGCTTTACAGTACGTCAATTTTGCCCAAATTTTTACTGAAACTTTGATGCATACAAACTAAAAGTCACAAAAAATTCAACTTTTATCTGACTTATTTCAGGAGATATAAAAAGAAGTTGATAGGGGAAGCACCCTCGCCCCCCGCGGTCCTGATAGGGTTCACGGTTCGTTTTATAAAAAAAATTAGTGCAAAAATATTCACCATGAAATCTGTTTGCAGAATATGATTCAACATAGCCATCTATGTTATTTGAGATCAAAATCAAAATCTTCTATCCAGCCGTTTCTCAAAAATCTTCAATTTTCAAAATGGCGGCCATTTGAATATTTCAAAATTTGTGAAAATCAGAATTCCTGCCCAAATATTCATTTAGAGGGACATCAGTCTTCTAAAAATCCTCCTATAACATTTTTCATATTTCATTACAGCAATATACAACCATTGTATTAAATAATTGGTCAAATATTCAAAATGGCGGACTGTAACAGTAACTAAAAAATATAAATACATAGGAAAATATACAAAGCTTAGTATTGGTTAATTAAGCTCATGAATTTGAAAGGAAGCAGTATTTTGACCAGAAATGATATTACACATGATCTTACACATGAATGAATGACTTAATTCTGAATACAGGGTGTTCTATAAAGAACACCGCAACATTTCAGAGTCGACAAAATACATGTTTAATGCTCAATATTCAATGTTATATCGATCTTAGATCTTCGCATCAACTTCCCTTAATGTAAGTGAAAAATTGTTTCTCCTCTTGCCACTCAACAGCAGTCAGATACCATTTTGCTTAGCACCACCACAGGTAAACCTCTTCCTGCTAGTATCCGTCACGATGCAAAACATGAACCTATTGCTTCAAAAATATCTGCAGAGCAAATGTCCTCAATGCAAGTTTATCCTAATTTATCAACCAATTCAACTCTCAAACTTGTTGCAGATCTGAGGACTGCTTCAAAAAATCGCAATATATTTGAAGCAAATCTAAGACAGAAACTATCAGCAATAAATCGTTCTCTTGATGACTATTTCGAAGTTGAAACATTGGAGTTCTTAGCAACAGGGAAACTAGGCAATAATTCTCATTTCTTTCCCAGTCCATTAGTATATTGCAAGGATCTTGATGGCTTGATTTCCTATATTGTAGATTCAAGAAATTATGATGCTTCTGATTTACTATGCAAATTATGTCTTGATGGCTGGGGTGGATTTCTAAAACTGTGCTTGAGCATTACACAGAATAGCGAGATAGAGCACAGCCAAAATTCACGAGCTTCTTACTCTGATAAAATTGCAGCTATACCACGAAAGACAGTGGTGTTGAAAAGATTTTCATACTCGCAATCACACCCGATGTGCCCGAAAATTATGTCAACATTCTGAAAATGTGGCACAAAGTTCAATTGATAGGAGAAAATTCTCATCTGTCCATCACCAAAAAAGTTATTTCAGCTGACTTGAAAGTTGCAAACATTCTTTTAGGTCTTATGTCTCACAGCAGCACCCATCCATGTACGTGGTGTGATGTACATAAAAATGCATTAGATGAGAGGGGAGAACTCCGAGCTTCAGGGAATATAACTGATGAATTCTGGCGGTGGTTTGAAGCAGGTGGGCAAAAAGAAAATGCTAAATTGTACGACAATTTAATACATTTGCCAATTTTGAGAGGAGAACCTAGCGAAATGGTGATTGATGTCCTGCTACCTCCCGAACTGCACCTTCTTCAAGGACCCGTTAACACCATTTTTAAATCCTTGAGAAAGAGTTCCACAATTGCTCTATTGAATGGGCCCGCAGATGCTTTGTAGAAAAGGAGGCGTTACATGGCGGCTCTTTTAACGACAATGCAATACTGACATCCTTCGGTCTATTTGCCCATTGTCAGCATTAAAGTACGTCGAATGTTTTGCGGCTTTGAAAGTGGTCGTTGACTCATGCTACGGTCGGCACTTGTCTTCGGACTTTGAGAAACATATCGGCGTGTTCAGAGTTCGATTTCATGACTTGCATATACGAACAACACCTAAAATTCATGCAGTCTTTTATCACATAGTCGACTTCTGCTAACCAAGAATGGAGGGCATGGCTCGCTGGAGTGAACAGGCAGGAGAATCTGTGCATTCCGACTTCCATAGTACATGGCAAAGATACAAGGTTAATCGAACAAATCCTGAATATGAAAAGTGTTTGCTTAAGGCCGTACAGCCTTATAACGCTCAGCATCTTTGAGAAAGTTTCAAATACGTGATAATGAATATCTCTGAATAAATCGAATGTTTCTCCTAAATTTGTTCTCAATTTTCAAATATTCGCATTGAGCAATATCGCGAAAAAGGGATAATTACTACCGGTACTTGGGATGAAAGTAAACCAACGATCGATATAACATTGAATATTGAGCATTAAACATGTATTTTGTCGACTCTGAAATGTTGCGGTGTTCTTTATAGAACACCCTGTATTCAGAATTAAGTCATTCATTCATGTGTAAGATCATGTGTAATATCATTTCTGGTCAAAATACTGCTTCCTTTCAAATTCATGAGCTTAATTAACCAATACTAGGTTTTGTATATTTTCCTATGTATTTATATTTTTTAATTACTGTTACAGTCCGCCATTTTGAATATTTGACCAATTATTTAATACAATGGTTGTATATTGCTGTAATGGAATATGAAAAATGTTGTAGGAGGATTTTTAGAAGACTGATGTCCCTCTAAATGAATATTTGGGCAGGAATTCTGATTTTCACAAATTTTGAAATATTCAAATGGCCGCCATTTTGAAAATTGAAGATCTTTGAGAAACGGCTGGATAGAAGATTTTGATTTTGATCTCAAATAACATAGATGGCTATGTTGAATCATATTCTGCAAACAGATTTCATGGTGAATATTTTTGCACTAGTTTTTTTTTGAAACGAACCGTGGGTTACTATAATGAGACTAGAATAGACAACAGTTGTTTATTGATGGTAGTTTCAGCCCCTTGGCTATGCGCACTATGTCAGAATAATCCATGGAACACGAAAATGATGCACGAAAATTGAAACAGCGAAAACACAAAGAAAAGCGGGCCACCATATTTGAACACTCACTAGGTGACATGCCATTCTCAATCACGCGTCATTCACGCGTGAACCACGCGTTATTACACATGACCCTAAACATTCGTGGCTATGCGTGACATTGCAGCAACATCTGTCGGCAGTCCTGTTATAAAGACTTTGCGTCTCATGTGTCTGCATGTATCAGAGGCTAAACAATGTGATTGGACCTCAATTTCATGCTCAGGGAAGACAGAACATGCTTAGCGGTGCATCCGTGGTTCAAGCGGCGACACTTACAACTGTAGACGAAGTGCAGACTGTAAACGCTCGCCGCGCGTATTCATAACATTCCCTATGTTTTAACGGCATCAGATCAAGTGATTTCTGACTTAGTGCAGCGCGCATGTACGCGCGTAGAAGAATAGAATGTCTTTAACCTGGATGTTTGGGGCACTCAGTAATGACGCGTGAATTACGCGTGGCTTGTCAGCTAGTGCTGACGCGGTTCCATCGCTGGTCTGGAGAATTTGTTTTTTGAAATTTATAAAGATTCTACCCATCATACTGCTAATAAATTCAGAATTTGAATTTTCTCGAAACTTGACGCAAGATTACCGTGCTCCCAACATTTGCCTCCGGACGGTAAAATAGTGTCAATCTCAGCCGTCTCATGCGTTCGTCTCATTCAGAAAAAGAAGTCCCTGTCAAGAGACTGAAAAATCATTTTTCATTTCAAGTGCAAAATTGTTGACTTGATTCCTCCGTTTTCTCTCAGACTTAACTCACGCCATATTATTTTCAACACAGGAGGGGACATTTCGCGCTATTACGCTTCCATCTCGATATGAAAATGTCACATCTTCTCACCAGGATTTCTCCTAAAGATCAGCACGATTTGCTCTCAGTTCTCAGAGTTATCGCTAATCAGAAAACATTGTTACAATGGCATGGCCGTTGACTGAAGGGTTAAAAAATCTTTTTTTTTTGGGAATGTTTTTGCAGTATCCGTGTAAATATGAGTGAACAAGAGTGTGTGTATGACTTTCAAAAATAGTCGTGTGAATTGATGTCTACAAGTTTTAGTGTCTTGTTTTTTTGACAAAAAAAGACAGAAATTGATTTGCAGACCACAATTATTTTTCGAAAGAATAGAAGGTAGATATATTCCCTAAATGTGATGCTACTGATAAAATATTTTATAAATGGCATCTAGCATGATTCGTCAACATCATGTGACTCTAGATTTGCGTAAATCCTAGCAAATGGTGCACGCAAGCGTTCGTCTTTACATTGAGGTTGTAAGTGAATGCAGGATACTTGGAGTCATTTCGAATGATGAGCTCAAACAGAATTCGCATGTTGATGCTTTTTGAGAACCTCATCGCGAGTCCAATTAGGAATGTATGTAGCTCCATCATTTTGTCCCTTCTCTTGTATGCTGTTTCTTTGTTAGTATGGCTACCAAAATCACTAGAAATAGACACTGAAAAGTCTCATCAACGTAGTCATGTCATTATTTGTGGGAATTTTAATAAATGGGACGATTTCCGTCGCTTTCCTCATTACGAAAAAATCGTTCACTTGATTATTTCAGAAAATGTCAAAGTACATCCTCTTCACGGCTTTGTACCGTCTCGCATGCACCGTAGTGGTCATTAATGATTATTATCTGATTATTCATCATTATATGAAATTAACTCAGCGCACAGACTGTATTATACAAGGTGTTTCAAAAGTAGGCTAACAGTAGAAATTGGCCTTGAAAAGCTATGTCTTAATGCTATAGATTAATAAGCTATGTCATAATAATCTTTTTCACGATGCCACAGATAGCTAATATGCCTTGTATTCGTAAGGGGCAAAAATTCAATACTCTTTGACATCGCGTAAATCATATTAAAATATCTCATGATCTCCAGTGTTTTCATGCCTACATATTTCACTACAACCCAATTTGAATCTATACCGATCATGAGAAGTCGAATAACTATCCAACATCTATCAAAAAAAAATTATTAGGAAACCATGTAAACAAGATAGTAGTTGTTTCAGTGTTACTGCGGAGAAGGAAGAACAGCTGACATTCGAATGTCCTCCGCGCCCCTCAGCCTGGTGCACGAAGACGCTGTCGTCAACACAAGACAGGGAGGCGAAGAAGGAAGAACAGCTGACATCCAAATGTCCTTCACCTTTGTTAATTCCAGCCTCCTCTTAGACCATCGTCAGAAGCTTATGACGATGGCATAGAGGAGGCTGAAATTAATAAAGGTATTAACATTAAAACAACTACCATTTAGTTTGCTTGGTTTCCTAACAAAAAAATGAACAAATGAATAACCAAGGCCTATTCAACATATCAAAAAATTAATCAACTTAAAGTTGCAAAAATTCACGAACGCAAATGCTCAAAATGTCCACCATGGACATCGGCACATTCTTGTAGTCTTTCGGCCACACTGTGGCACACAGTTCTGCATAAGTTCCTGTCATCACTGATCTCTTGACAGGCATCTGTGATGTAGGAGCGGAGTTGAGAAAGTGTGTGAGGTTTTCGTCCGTACACTTTCTCCTTTACAACGCCCCAAAAGAAAAAGTCCATCGGAGTTAGATCGGGAGAGCGAGGAGGCCAAAGGATGCTACCACATCTCCCGATCCACTTTCCTGGAAAAGTGTCATTCAGATAGCTTCTGACACTCACTGCAAAATGCGCTGGTGCACCATCCTGCTGAAAGTACAGCTCATTGAAGTTGTTCAATGACTGCATCTCAGGAATCGCAAAGGATTGGAGCATTTGAAGGTACACCTCAGCCGTCACAGTTCTTTCAAAAAATACTGGCCCAATCACACCGTTGCTTGACATACCGGCCCAGACGGTTAAGCCAGGCTGGTTCAGCTCATTTGTTGATACCATGTGCGGATTTTCAGGGAACCAGTAGACACAGTTATGTCTATTTACGTGACCTGATAGTTTGAAACTGGCTTCGTCAGACCAAACTATCTTGTCAAGCAAATCTGGGTTCTCCCGAATTTCCGACAACATGAGCACAGCAAACTGCAAGCGTCGTTCAGCATCATCCGGTAGAAGGTGCTGCAACAGTCTGGGTCGGTATGGTTTCAACTCAACTTTCCTCATCAGTCTCCAAGTAGAGCTTAGAGAAATGTCCAACTCCAATGAGGCTCTTCTTGTTGACTTCTTCGGACTTTGAACAAATGTTTGGGCCACTAGCTCCTCGTTTGATGTTATTGAAACTGATCGAGGGCGTCCTGACTTCGGTGCATTCTCTACCGAACCGGTCTTTTCAAATTTATCTCGAATGCGATAAATAGCAAATCTTGATGGAGGATTGCTGTGAAAGGCATCTCTCCATTCCATTCGCACCTTTTCAGCATTCTTGTTTTTCCAAAAGGATTTCAAAATCCATTTTCTCTGATCATCTTTTAGATGATCTGACATGACAGAAGCAGCAAATTCAAAAAAGCTTCAAGCTTGTTTAATTCACTTCAAGTCAAACTAACAGTGTTTGATTCAAATCAAATTAATTGAACATATCCATGTACATAATGTCAGATTGGTGCTACATCTTGTCCATGATAGATTTCAAAATTCCTTTGCCAATGGAATGCTACTGCATAGACTTCTAAATGATAGTAGCAATTACTTCGAAGTCTATGGCTCATGTTGGACTGATCATGGATATCCATCGACTGATTCAGGTGTAAATCGCCAATAGAACGGTCAACATAGATTTCCTAGGGCAAAATCAACTGTTAGCCTACTTTTGAAACACCTTGTATTGTACCTTATGCCTCGCTTATGATAAACAATATTACATGTACTTGAATTTTTCTTTCAAATGCTGCTGTATATCTTTAAATGTCACATTTTTTTCTCTTTCTCTGTGTCGAGTGTCCTGATTATCATTGATAAAAATATACACTTACCGATTTCATTCAATGTCCATTTACAATTAACCCATATTAACCCAAAATTGATTTTTTTATTTTCTTTCTGAAAATTGCATTTTTCTACTTTGATTAATCACCAATTCGACATTATTTATGAAAATAATCAATGTTATAAGTAATTATATACGATTTAGTAAACGTCCCTTTATAGGGACACTGGGTACGAATGGGTACTGGTATTCCGCATAAGACATATATAACATATGATTTTTTCTTTTCGTTTTTATTAAATTTACACTTCTTCATCAAGTCAAGGATTGATGCAGTGATCGATTGTTCACTTTTACAACATTTAAATCAGAAGTCATTGATGGAAGCTTTGCAAACATTCAAGGTGGAGAGGCACTTGGTACTTCATGCAACGTCTGTAAGTTTTCTTCCCACAATAGGCGCATCTTCTTTGTGTACTTTCTGAGATGATGAAATGCCCTTTTCCATCACGTCTAATCTCACCTGGGACTTTATTATCCAAGCGTGCAATCTTTCGTGCTACTGGTGAATTTTCATTTGAAGCTGAATACCGTCGCAAGTAGACATCAACAATCACTCGTCTGAAAGACAGTTGATCCAATTTTTCTGAACTGTTTTTTCTATGTAATAGCCAGGCATTTTGCAATGCCATATCTAAGCAATGCGCAAAGAAAGGCCACCACCATTTCTTTGTCCTGATGTTTATTCGATAGCAAGAGACACTTTGATCCATACGATCGAACCCTCCCATAGCTTTGTTATACGCTTGTACGATGCGTGGTTGCTCAACCTGCATGAATTTCTTTTCTTTCATTGACCACCTTTTGGCGCTATTCAAAGGGAAGACACCGTGTATGTTGGATACCAGTGTAACAACGCTGTTATCATTCCAACTTACAGTTATGATTTCATTTTGTCGATCGTAGCGGTAATCAAATGCTCCTCTCGGTTGTTTACTTAATTCTTTGGAAGAGGAAATCGAACATTTTTGAAGCCGATTACCTCTGATTGTCCCTGTTGCTCCGAATCCTTCTTCGGCTAAATCAGAAACAAGACGTAATGACGTAAAAAAATTGTCGAATGTCACACAAAAGGGGAGATGGCTTGGAAGCGAATCAAGAAGATTGGTGACCACGCTATAACCTAATCCAAGATTTTTGTCATACGTTGATTTACTGCCTTGATACGGAACGAATTGTATTACATAGCCTCCACTGGTAGCCAACACCCATGTTTTGAAACCAAATCGAATGGGCTTATTCCTTATACATTGTTTGTTGCCATGACGTCCAAAATATGGAGTCATCGACTCGTCAATTGATAATTCTTGTTCATTTGGCTGGATTTTCAAGCATCTCTCATTCATTTTGTCAAGTAGAGGACGAACTTTCGAAAACCGGTCGTCCGAAGATAAATGGTCATTGTCTGCCAAATGTAGATATCGAATGATGTCATCAAAACGATTTCTGGACATTGCCTTTGATACAGCTTCGTTGTGAACATCAGACTTTAACTCCCAATACATTTTCCTTCTAGGAAGAGGAACGTATCCAGAAATGATAAGAATTGCCAAAACTAAGCGTATCTCATTTGATGCCACTTGAAAATTATGTTTTCCATTACTAACAGCATACCTTGTAGTTTCTTCCATTATCATAGAAATAACATCGTCATCAAAAATTTTTTCAAATATCGTGCTAGGGGAATCGGATTCATTAATCAGTGATGGCATATCGTTTGTCCAACTTCTTTGAGTAGATAAATTCGTCGGAATATCTTCCTTTCTCCATCGAGATGATATAATTCTGCTGCACTCTCGATTCCGGTACTTGGCAAATCGTGATTTTGGCTGATTTGAGGCATCCGCAATTGATAACTCATCTTCCTGAAATGTAAAGAAGATGAATGAAGATGCTTGTCATCATTTTGCATTCGATTGACGTTTTACCTTACAGAAACTAAGATAATTCCATATCCAATGAAAAGATTATGATTATAGTAACATATCATTAAAGCGCTAGTGTTGACTAATAAGCTTCAAACTAATGAGAGAGATACAGAAATTAACAGTAGCCTACTTTGGAAAGTAAATTAATTAAACCAGATGTAAACTGTCCAACTATCAAGCCTACAGCCTATTTTGATAATGGATAGCTATTCATTCAATCGTCGGTTAACCGCCATTGTAGCCAATATGTTTATATACAACATTTATAGGTCTACCCCTACCTATAGGTAAAATATTAATCTTGCTATTGACTGGCACATTTAATGTAGATACTAACCTTCTACTACATACAGTTCATTGCGATTATCATAGCATACCCTGAGAACAATTATTTAGATGAAATTAAAACTTACCGTTTTCGACTTTTGGTTCTTGTCTTTTTGGACGCCATTTCTTGATTTCGCATAGATTAGACTGCATGAATTCAAATTCCATGAGATTTAAACAAAAACTAACTGAAATAATTTTACAAAACATAACTAAATTTAGAAAAAATGAAAAGAACATGTGTATCACAACACATAAAATGAGTCAGAAGTTTATTCAAATGACGTTCTGAATGTTTTCATTTTTCAATGTCACGGGGGTCATTCGTACCCAACGTCCCTAAATCGGGACGGTTACATAATCGATTATTTCTCCAAACAGATAAATTATTTTGCAATCATATTTTGACTGCATCACAACAATGCATCAAACAACTAAGGATTATCACATTTCTAGAAGTTAAGTATAATGGGTCATGTAAATGAGTATTAGAAAATATTTTTTTATTTTTTTACTAATCAATTTTAAAAATACAGAACTCTATCATCTGAGTAGTAGTACAGATAATATTCAAGACAAATCCATGTATATTATTAATATATTTGGTAAATAGCTTCCCGTTAATCTCTAAGTTTGTTCATTAATGTTATATTTTGACGTTGACAGTCGAAAGATTAAGCGTCCCTTTTTAGGGACAGTGGTATAATATGGGTTAAACTCTTGAGCCCCGATGACGTGCGGTGCAAGTCATGCGGCACTTGTACAAGTGTTTGACTAGCAGCTGACAACATTTCCCTAACCACCCATGACGTGCACTGCAAGTCATGGCTGTATAATGTTCCCATCAGGGGAGTTGTTACTCAGCATCAGGGGAGTTGTCTTAATGAGCGAATGATACACACTGAACGTCATGGGCAGTTGGAGCATTGTAGAAGATTTGGCATCTGGGCTCAAAAGGTTTAAGGTGATTCCTACTAATTTTATATGATGTGGGAATGGGAATGGGAATCTGACTTTTGCTTTTGTTTATGTTGTTTGACATTGCTTATGATCACTTTATCTTCTACTTTAGGCGATCTAGTCAGCATGCACTGTAAATCATAAAGCTGTAAGTAAGCACTGCAAATTATGAAGCTCCAATCTGAGTACTACATATATTTGAAAGAGTACTAAAATTACCGAGCTTAAAATGATAGAAGTACTAAAATAGCTATTAAGTTCTAATTGAGTACTAATGTGATGAAATAAATAGGGAAGAACAAAGAAGGGTGAAATTCTGACTCAGCTATAGCGAGGACAGTACCGATGCATCGATCTGGATCACTGCTCTCCCGTAACATAGCTGAACACATTGTCTCCGTTATATCACTGCATTCTCCATTTAGCTTGTTCGATAACGTCTGACGAAGATTCCTTATGTGTACTGATCAGCGTTTGCCATTCTTTCCGACTGTGCTTTGAGTTCTGCCAACGTCTACCATTTTCTGCGACTGTGCATTGAGTCCTGCCAGCGTTTTCCATCATCTGCGACTGTGCTCTCAGTCCTGCCGACGTTTACCGACTTTGCTTTGAGTTTTGTGCATATTTTATTGATCCACTTGCATTTCTGTTTCATTGCCAAATAGTTCTCATATGGAAACATTTCTTTATGGGATATATTGGGATCGACATGCCGCATGGCATTTGTCGACTAGTGTAGGCGCTTAAACCGCACAACTCACTAAGTGAGAACTAAAATGAGTACGAATTAAGTACTGTACCTTCGAACCCAACCAGTGCCAAAATGACTACTGCTATTTTCGCACTCAAAGTGTACTAGGATTTGGAATTCATTTCTTAGTTGTAGTTAATATTCAGATTCAGTACAGTACTTTTTCTAATACTCATTTGGGACTTTATAAATAACAGTTTAGGTCAATGCTGTTAGATCTTAAGAAGAACAATTTATATTGCTTAAATCTGCCATAAAATTCCTTTTTGTAAAATGAGTTAAATGAACAGACAATAACGCGAAATTTTGCAAAGCACGCAGATAAGCTGCCGCTGTAATGACATCCTTTTTCCCGCATCGAAATTGCTGACTGGACAACGTATATCAGAGAACCACAACCGCTTTATTTGCTCCTCGGAATGAGAGAGAGAGAGACAAGCAAATGCCACAGCTTGAATCTTTAAGTGTATCTAAATCTTAGCAAAGATGTACAAGTGTGTAAGCGCAAACTTAATAGAGTCTCCTAGAAGCGCACCAGCCTCGATATGTCAGAAGGATATTGCATCCTCAATTTGCATTTTTAAGCAATATTTTTAAGATAAAGAGGGGACATGGATAACACGGAAACAAAGAGTCAGCTTCTAAAACTGCAACTGTTTTTCACCCGGAAAGCTGCAATGCACATTCCGCACGGAAAATGGACCAAGGCAAAGTAAGAAGGTAGGACCGGTTCCTAGCAAAGCTGTGTTTATTTGTAGGCAGCTTTCACCTGCTAACACTTTCTTAGCATCTGTAAGAAGGAGACGATGCTCCAAATTATGAGGAATATTATGGAGAAGATGGCGGGGATGGACCGAATTGAATGGTGCGAATTTCATTGCATCTGTTAGTTTACGGTAGATATTTACATGAATGTATGAACAGAGATTTTGCCTTGCAATCGTATATAACTCCGACATCCAGAAAATTCATACCTTCACTGTCCATACTTTATAGCTATAGAATATTGGAATAAGAATTGTAAATCCGCTTTAGTAGGATTATGATTTTAAATGATCTAAAACTTGTGTTCGAACGGAAATATTTCTCATTTGAGGATGAAGTATTTTTACAAATTGCTGGTACTGCGATGTGCACAAACGTTGTCCCAACTTATGCTTCGTTGGTAATAGGATATTTGGAAATGCAGATGTACATGAAGCTTCGGGAGGTTTATCCGAATGTAGCTCATGATATTGAACACTCTTGGCAGCGCTATCTCGATGATTGTTGGATTATCTGGACCAGTGAATACGGTGATTCTGATAAATTTATCAAATCTCAACAGATGTAACCACCACGAGACATGTTTCGGCCTAATGGGCCTCATCAGTTGTGGGTAGGTTTGAACCAGCGACGTTGGAGCTAGAGGACGTGCAAGCATACCCTCTAACCACAAGGCCACCGAACCATCTGTTGAGCGCGTGAATTAGCCAGGAAGGCACTGCTTTAACGCAGGCACGTGGAGGGCGGACTGCTTTCTGCAATCACTTAATACCGTATCCGAGATTGAGGCGCTTCACGCAGGCGCTACTCATTACATGTTTAGACAAGTAACCTGGCAATTGATAAATTTATCAAATCTCAACAACACAAAAATTGACAAATTTATCAAATCCCACAACGGTGGCCTTGTGGTTAGAGGGTATGCTTGCACGTCCTCTAGCTCCAACGTCGCTGGTTCAAACCTACCCACGACTGATGAGGCCCAACAGGCCGAAACATGTCTCGTGGTGGTTACATCTGTTAAGATTTGATAAATTTATCAATTGCCAGGTTACTTGTCTAAACATGTAATGAGTAGCGCCTGCGTGAAGCGCCTCAATCTCGGATACGGTATTAAGTGATTGCAGAAAGCAGTCCGCCTCCACGTGCCTGCGTTAAAGCAGTGCCTTCCTGGCTAATTCACGCTCTCAACAGATGGTCCGGTGGCCTTGTGGTTAGAGGGTATGCTTGCACGTCCTCTAGCTCCAACGTCGCTGGTTCAAACCTACCCACGACTGATGAGGCCCATTAGGCCGAAACATGTCTCGTGGTGGTTATATCTGTTGAGATTTGATAAATATATATATATATATATAATTCCAAATAAACCCGGTTGAAAAATGAATCATAACACCATTTTTACTTCCCTGACCGGTTTCACCTCATCTTGGAGGCTTGTCAAAGGGAACGAATATTCAACAAAAAAGCATTCTCTTTACGCTCACGCTGTAATTTGATGCGCTAGGACTTAACTTATAGATAGGAGCCGCTGTGAATTTCACTGCTAAGTTTGGCGCACATAGAGATGTGTCGGCTCATGTTCAGTATTGTATATCTTGTGTGTGTTATATGTTGTCTATATACTGCTGGGCGGTTTCTAAACATGTCGCCTGTTTGCCCAATATAGAATTCGTGGCAACCTCCGTATCTTATTACATAAATAACATTTTTTGACTGGCAATTCATGTTGCTCTTCACATAAAGCGTTCTCTCTTGGCCATCTACAACAAAACTCAGTTCTTTTCCTGTTATCAAAGTCGAGCAGGCTTGGCATTTTGATTCATTGCACTTTTCAATTCCTGTTGTCGTTATTCTGTTGTTCCTTCTTAAAATGCTTAACAGTGATTTTGGTTGTTTGTATGATCTGAAGAAGTTACAATTTTTAAATGAGTTCATCAGCTTTAACGTGTTACTTGCTGGAATTATCAGCTTCTGGTAAGTATTAGGATTGTTCTTATTAAAAGTACTCACAAAAGGGATCATTTTGTTCATGTTTCGGTTTTTTACATTCTTCTTCGGAGAATTACGTTGACACTCTAAAGTTCTTTGAAAACAATTGCGTATAAGTTCCTTAGGGTAATGTAAATTTCTGAGAATTTGCTCTAGTTCGTTCAATCTGCTGGTTCGTAGTTCAGGCTTGGAAACAATTCCTGTAATTCGTCTTGCTAGAGTAAAAGTATGTTGTTGATCACGTGCTTTGGATGTGCTGAATGATATGGAAGATAATTATGGCTGTCGGTGAGCTTGTAATAAATGTCCGATTCCAATTTATCATTTTCTTTAAACACAGTCACAACTAAAAAGTTGCTTGCTGTTGTATTCCAATGTGAAATTGATATCCTTATGCAATTCATTCAAGATATTATGAAACAACTTAATATCACCGAAACGACTTTCCCTTATTATCCAACAGTCGTCAATGTAACGTGTCCAAGATTGAGTTATAGCATTGGAAATATCTTCGGAATAGATTTCTTTAACAAAGATGTACATTTTGTGTTCCATGTAGCCCATTATTAAGATCGCGTATATCGGTGCTAGCTTTGTGCCCATCGCGGTACCAGATTTTTGAATGTACATGTATATGTCATTTTCAAAACTGAAGTAGTTGTTTTTCAAAACCAAGCTTAACCCTTTGATGATTTTGGGGTCCATTGGACCCCAAAAATGTTTTGCTAGTCAGATTTTTCCACTTATTTGTATGCAATGTTTTTCTAATTACCTGAGAATTACTATTTTTCCAAGCGCTTATATCCCTAAATGTTTGACAAGGTTAGGGTTAGTGGATTTGAATAAAAATGTGGGTTATTACGTTTGTGATTGTTGGGGTCCAATGGACCCCAAGGTCAAGATTCCACAGATGAAGTGCGAGGGACAATTACACCATGAGCGATGCGCACGGCTAGCACTGCCGACGCATTCCAACATTCAACGCAAGATCAATAAGAGGTCAAGACCATAGCAAGCCGACACCACAGCTACTCTCCCTGAAAAGTCACGCAATCGGATTGGCTTGAGCTGAACTCAGATGACATCTATTTAGAAGTGACCGAGGAAATACTTGGCCCGTATTACTGCACTCTTTGTCATGGCTGCCCGTCGAGAGAGACGCTTCAGTGCGCTTGTTGCCTTTCAACGTACAAAGTACAAGTCCCGGAGATGGCACGTTCCAGTGTTTTGCAACATCCTAGATATTGCTTGTCTGAATGCCTTTGTTCTTCACAAAGAGCTCTTTCCACAAGTGAATCAACATAAATCAAACCGGCGCAGACTGTTCTTGCTGAGTTTGGGATTCGCCCTCGTACGGTATCAACAGGAATCGAGAACACGTGCTCAGGAATTACAAGCATCGCAAGTTCCTCGAGTACAAACTTCAGTGAAAGGAAGATGCTTTTCCTGCCCAAGATCTGCAGATAAGAAGACGCGCTCCACATGTACTTCTTGCGGACGATTTATTTGTTCATTGCATTCAAATTTGGTGTGTTTGTCTTGTTTATCCGGACAATAAAACAGTTGATCGATGACCCTATTCTTTTATATTGCCAGTAGAAACTGTATATTAGAGTAATCAAAGGTTGAATTTGAGAAAATTTACTAATATTATTGAACTTTCCAAAACTTGTGTGCAAACACAGGTATTTCTGGTTGGGGTCCATTGGACCCCATAAAAACATAAACAGGGTAGTATTTTTACAATCATCAGAGGGTTAAAGCTTTCAATATGAATTCGTCACAAAACCTATCAGGAATTAATGATCTCGCGGTACGTAGCCAGAAGCTAGTCGACTCTAGTCCTATGGAATGCGGAATATTCGTATACAGCGATACAACGTCAAAAGAGACAAACGTAAAGTCGTCCATGTTATCAAGATGTTAAAGTAATTTTGAGAGAAAATGTAGGGTATCCTGACAATAACTCGGCAACGTATTGACAATAGGCTTCAAAAGCTCATCAGTAAAATAGCTCAAATGCATTGCAGGAGCAAACGTGCTAGAGATTATTGGGCGGAATTTCAAATTTGGGGAGCAGTCACTTCAATATATTTGTGTTCATCAGGTTGTACGTTTTCAAATGTCTCGAAGTGCTTGTGCAACTTAGTTAGACCATATAGGAATGGCGTTTTACAATCAAAACTAGTAAAGAAATTGAATTCTTTTTTGGTAAATCTACAACAATTGCTATGACCTTTACAGAATCGATTGATTTTATTTACAGTCTCATTAAGATAATAATTATCTATTTTCATGTATGTTGATTCATCTGATAAATTTTCTACGATCATGCGTTCTTTATAGAATGCATAATCTAAGATGACGAAACCTCCGCCTCTGTCAGCGTTCGTGATATGTAAATCCTCATTAGACTTCAGTGAATTCAACGAGATTCTTTCATCGTATGTTAAATTGTGATAGTTATGTTGATAGTATATTATACTGTCAAGGTTATTATTCAAACCTTTAGGAGGAGTGAAGTTGGAGGGACTGCGTATTAATTGAATATCTGAATTTGTTATATTATCATCCTTAAAATAATCCTTTAATCTCAATTTCCTGCAAAATTCTGACACATCATTTTCACAATCTAAAGCATTTCTTTTTGTTGATGGAGTAAATTTACAACCTTTTGATAACAATTTTTTAGTCCTATCCCCTGGCTCCAAGGAAGATGCCACATGGATAAACAAGATATGCCACATCGTTCAATAGGTTAATGAATGTTGAGTTGATACTCTACCTAATATACATACTCTATGCATGGGACTGTACTTCTCAGAGTTACTGATGTGACTGAATGGTTGTTTTTTAAACTTCTAAATACAAAGGTCATTCGCTAATGATCATGGAAGAAGAATTGTTATATTCTCAGTGATATCCACTTTCGCAACATATTTTCTCTCAGTGCAGCTGCTAATGTTGATTTTGCAGACAATTTTTGATGATAATGGATCTCCCGCGCAAGAATACTTCGTAGACTTTGTCTCCGAGATGAATTAGATTAAGCAATAGTTGTTGATACAAAATTCCCAGAATCTACATCTAGCTTAATTGTAGTGTAAAATGCGCATTCATCAAAATGTCTTTGAAGTCGCAATTATTTGAACTTCTCGAGTACAGTTTCGGTATTAGCGACTTTGCAATGCAATTACCTTCAATTATCCATTTTGTGAGATGCCATTATATACAAACAAAATTATGTTTATTATAAAATGTACCTATTCTGATTGAATAAGAAGCGTTGAAAATGCAATTCAAGGTCTTATTAGGTCAATTAAGGTCTTATAAAGTCAATTAATCATCTCTCCACTGAGGGGGGCTTTCCTTAAGGAAGATACAGCTACCAGATTTCTAACGTGTTATACAACTTCTGACTGAAGGAAGATAAATTTGACATTAAACTGTCGGCGTGAAATCTATTGTAAAATTTAAATGTTTGAAATTTTTTTTGCCTTATTTCAGTATATTCATTTCTAATCTATCTTGCGGTATCAGTTCTTGATTAATTAAGTTCAGTTTACATCAAAGCAAGTATATAAGGGAAGTATGGAATCAATAGTTGATTTGTGGCGACAGCTATGATATTACTTTTTCGCCGGCGCTTATAAGCAGTTTTATTTGATATCGCAATTGACAACAGAATAGTATTGAAATATTGAATGGAAGGAACTGAATAGCTATGTCAAAACTATGAAGTAGTGAAAAATTACACAATTATCCGTAGACATCTAGAAGACAAAAACATGAGATGAGGATCCATTTCTATGGTTAAAATGCTAGATTTGATTTGGCATATAAATTAATCGATTATTGAGGTACTTAATAGACGACTACAAACCACTCTATACGATTTAAGGGGGGACTTGTGATTGCATTTATGCACTGTGTATGAACGTGTTTACAAACTTTTGACCACTGAGCATCTGAAAATCTTTGTATCGAATCTGGAAATACTTCATTTTCTTATTGATAACCAATTGTACATACATTCATTGATCAGTTTTAGATTTCCATTCATGAATGTATGTTGGAAACATGATGGACCTTACCTACATTATATACTATTTTAGTCCTAATTTTTTCATCTGATTATGAAAGCATCCTATGTGAAATTTAATAATTTTTTTATTGACAACCTAACATCTCATTTTCTTCTTACATCAGAGCATTCCCTTGTATTTCCTTCTATGATAAATAGCAGTATTTGATGATCCGTGTTGAGATGACAATTTATGAAGAAATAGTCAAATTTAGAAATATTGTCACTAAATTATTGATGTATCACGTAAATGACTGTTTTTGTTGATGATGAAAATAATGAAAAATGATGAATGACGTTCCGGCCTTAAGCTGCAGATACTTTGTATTAATTGCATTCGAGTATATTGAGCAATTTATACAATAGTTCCTCGGCTTTCGACAAATCACTGAAAAGTAAAATTATATTCACAGCAGAAAAAGGAAAGCAGCACGAAACATTCAGATGCAGATGAAAACATTTGGGACGCAGCTTGGATTTCATCGGTTGGAGCATCATCGACTGCATCAATTCACAAAAGGCCTTCAACCGAAATTTGTATTATAAAGCTATATAGAATATACCACAAACCGTTTCACTTTTGGTTAGATCACCTGTGCCAATCAAATTTCGAGTGCTCTTCATTCAAGTTTTTGTCTAGACGTTGCGAATAATTATCAATTAATTCCACTGCACATTTTCATCTGACATCGGTGTTAAGCATTTCAAAGTGCAGTATAGACTACTGAATACTAATTGCCTCACACTGCTTCACGATGTTGACAAAAATGCACATATATAGGGCTGATGAAAAGTAACTTCCTAATGCAATATTTCAATTATTCCTACTCCAAGAAAGTAATAGACATGAATAGCATTTTTCCATGACGGAAATTTACTGGGCATTCAAGTTCATGACAAATTATTTTTGGCAGCAAAATCTCTCAGAATTTTTATTATTTCGTTGTGAATACCCCGCTGTTGGTCCTCTTCGAATATGTAGGCTATCTTTATTTTAACAAATTATATTTCACCTATAGGCCTACTAATAATTGCTTCAGCATGACTTCGAAAATTTTCTGTGCGAGCAGGTGAGTACAGCGCACACCCATAAAAAATCATTGTTTTTATGTAGCTAATATCATAAAATAAATGTAGGGCAGTTATTTTGGACATTTTCAAATCATGATAAATATAAATTTCGGTTGAAGAAACATCTTTTCTAAATTGATCAAAATCTGATTATTAAGCTTCTGTTAAAGGCTTAAATAAAAAATGTTGCGACAAATGTGTCAGACTCATCACAATACAAGTTTGTAGGTATTCGATTCATCTAAGGGCCGATACAGTACAACCAATTGTGATGTAATCAACTAGATCTGTAAGTCATCACTACCACAAATTGGTTGCCTACCACTGACACAAGTCATCATGTCATAGTGGCTATCATTGAGCAAATAAACAGACTTCTACCAACAATGTCTGATTCGCCCTAGTTTACCGTATGTCAAAAAAGCTTCATCCGAATAACTAAGCAAAGGAATCAGTGCCCGCTTTAACATGAATATGCCTACTCATAGAGATTAAACAAGTGCATCAATTTGTACCTTCTGATATGCCTACCACTGTTATCAAACATGTTGATTTCGCATCAAATTAAAAACTGTACAATTACTGAAGAATAATGATCATGTGGAAATCGCGGACGAGCAGCGACTACGAATTGCCAAGAAGACAGATTCAGTATGTCATTACATGTATATGCTAAAAATCTGTAAAATTTCCAATAAATTTTCCTCATCTCTCCACTGAGGAGGCGCTTTCCCCAAGGAAGATGCAGCTACCATATTTCTAGTAGCTTGCTTTCAACGTATCATACAACTTTTGACTGAAGGAAAATAAATTTGGAATTATAGTTTCGGCGTGAGATCCATTTAAAATTTGAATGCATGGAATGTTTTGCCTGATTACAGCATATTATATTCATTTCTAATGTATCTTGCGGTATCAATTCTTGATGAAATAAGTTCGGGTTACATATAGGATTCTTCCTATTTATACAGAGATATTCACAAATGCAAAATATTTGAATTTGAAATTATCTGCTTATTGTTATGTATGTTTGAAATTTTAAATCAATATGACTTTTCATTATTTTTGCACTTTTTTAAGTTCTGCATCTAATCAACATTTATTGAGAATTTTCAGAATCATGATGCTTTTAGCAGATGAAAAATAACAAGACAATTATTTACATCTGTATGAGACAATTAAGCGTTTATCAGAAAATGACTTTTAGTTGAATTATAAGTTTCAATTATTTGACCTATGACCCCATCTAATGACAATGATGTAGTCTTATAACGATTAATAATCAACATTTCACTAACCAATTTGATCAGATCTTTCGATCAATTTATTGTTTATTAGTTTTCGTTGTCGTCATCCATTTCAAATGGTGATCTAATGAAAATTTGATAAAAATTGGTGATTTTGACCTTTGACCTTTGCCTCAGCCCAGGGATGACCTTCAAAATAAAATTGATGCTGCTTTTCTGAACCCCTGTAAATGCCGATTTGATTGATGTGTGGTTTGGTAAACTGCTTCGGAGATCAGGGGGCGGAATTCGCCCCTCCCCAGTAAGCCCGTTCGGAAAAATGTCTCAAAAAATTATTGTGAGTTACTGAAATTTCTCAACAGTGGTGCTTAACAAAACTAAGGAAAAGGAAATAATTATTTACACAACTAGCGCATGACTGCTTCTTAATAGCATTCTACCACTTGGATGCCCGAGCCCGAGCGCGTAGGGTGAGGCTTCCATGGGTGAGGGCACTTTAAATCTAACGAGTTCGAATGCCATGATGAAGCAATCTCATGCACGAGTTCCATGGTTTCTTTATTATAAACAATATGTATTTGGAGGAACAAGGAAAAAAGAAGGTAGAAAAGAGAGTAAAAAGCGTCTTACAAAATAAGTAAGTTCAGGCCCTTTGCACAGGCCGCATTGCTCTCTGAATATCAAGGCTCACACGCTGCATTAGCCATGCAGATACTCTCGCATCTGTGTGGGTTACATCTGTAAAGCGACTCGCGATCTTCTGGAAAAAAATGCAGCGTCGATGAATTATAGTAACTATAACGTCCATGGTTATAGTTTGGTTTTGAAGTTTATACTGCTTTTTAATGACCAACTATGGCGTGATATGAACCGAGCCGTAGGTGAGGTTTATTATCTACCATAGCTAGTCAATAAAAGTTGTATATGCCTAAAAAGCTAGCTATAACGATATCATCTATCGACACCAGACAACAAAGTAGCTGCTATTGCATAATTTGATATCACTATCTGGTGACATCAACTCTTTGAGTTAGTGATGTTAATTTTGATAATCGAGAGAAAAAGTCCTAGAAACGGATCTTCATCCATGCACGCGAATGAATGAAATATCCAATTCTATTGAGAAAATAGATAATAACATAGATACAAGCACCATGTTGCAGTCAAGAAGCCTTAGAATTGAAGATTATCTATAGAATCAATCAATATTATTTGAGCATTTTCCGTACTGAAATTATGAGATTAGAGATTTACATACAACCTTCCTCCGGAGGTATAGATTGGCATAGATTGCGCTCCTTCCAGTACATTGGGATGATTATCCTCTTGCGCGCGGGCAATATGATATCTATAATACATGTACCGAGACAAATATAAAATTGACTTATTGGAAAAATCGTGGAAAGAGTTAGCCTCTGTAACTAGAATCTAATTACGAGTTACTGAAATTTCTCAACAGTGCTCTCATTACTTCAACAAAATATCCCACAGACTAAGAAAATGGAAAAATATTTAAGTTCATTAAATGAACTTAAATTTGGCACCAGAACAGCCTGTATCATAAATTGTCGCAGTTTGCCGGCAATTTGCTTCACTCGCGACAGATAATTTTCATTGTGTTCGGACGATGTCGCCGTATTCTGATATCTTAACCGAAAAATGGCCAGCACTTTTTTCACCATCATTTTATGGAAATGACGTGTACTTGAACAACAACTTCTATCTATACTGAATATAGTTCCCAGCGGTTCAATTTCCGATCAACTGAAGTCTCAGAGGTTTTATAATCGGTAGCGCTCTGAAACCAATCGCTAGCGATCGTCATCAATCAGCAAAATATGAATTAGTTAATTCCCTTGTTGCGATGATAATGTTTTCAATTGCCTGCTTTGACTGATAGAGTTCCCTTATGCAGGGAAATTAGGGCCATGATCGTTGGAATTAATATAAGAAATGGAATGAGATAAATCGAACCTTAAATTACAAAGAAATTATTGAAGGTATCCTTGTCATGCCGATACGATAAATGGAAAATATGTGAGTTAATAGATTCGCCCTAATTTTGATCATTGACAGCGAAGAAACTGAATAACTGTTTAGAATTATTACGTAATATGAAGATCACCAATCAACAAGGTCTAATATCTAGCTACTTGAGTTCGTAGAAATCATCGAGCAAAACTAGAGTTGTGGAAAGGATATTTTTGGAATTAATAAATGAAAGTGAAAACATGGTGAGTCAAATTAAATGTCACTATTTTTAAAGTGATGCAGATCATCGAAAATTAAACCAATTTTTAAATACGATGTATCATTTTAAACCGCTGAGTTTGGCCAACAATTCAGCTGCTCTGAGAAGATTCTTGATATGTTGACTTTGTAGATATGTAATACCAAAGAATCATGACTGAGAAATCAAATTTACAGCTAAAAAAGGCCTGGAAATAATCTGTCATCTGTTAAAAGTGTGAACGTTACCAAATTGCTATGTATAACAACTGTGAAAATAAAGGCATGATCAGTCGAAGAAAGAAAGTAAGTCAAGCGCTAGTAATCACGGTTAATTCGACCCATCTCCATAGTGCATCTTTCAGGGGTACTTGAAATGAGGATTTGGCAAGTCCATCGATTGACACTTCGTAAAATGCCTTTGATTTCTGATTAAATTCTTGTGTCTTTGTCCCTATAATGATATACAGGAGTCAATGTCCATATACACTCAGGACACTCAGTCCGGGAAATTTGATGACCGCTTGCATGTTGAAAGCGCTTGAGGAATCATTATTGGGACATTGACTCATGTATATCCACGGTAGGGCGGAAACACGATTAGGATAAAAAAAATTGTCCATCTACAGATTATACACCAATCGAGAGCTGAGATCATGAGGAATTCGAATATGTAAGTTAAAAAATCGAATCTCAATGTCCTTTTTGTATAGAGAGCAAAATTCAAAATGGCCGCCAAAATACTATATTTTGATACCTATGTTAACAGGAAATGATAATCTGTCTACGTATTTGGCAATTAGAGACCATTTGTATAGTCCGTATTATGCAGTGGATACACGAAAATAAATTCAGACAGCAGAAACAATGATTACACTTTTTTAATAGTAGTATGTGACGAGTATTAATCTATAATGTAATTATGTGATGTAAAAATCACTAAAAGTCGCTATCCGAACATGGATGTTTTATTTCATTGTTCTATAAATCCACTAATGGTGAATTTGTGATATTTATTCTCTAAGGCCTAAAAGTAAATTTTGCAGTTGTATGTAGTGGTATAAACACCCAGTATACGTAATTTTCTTATCACATGGCTGAATGTATATTTAGCCTTTGTCTTAGCAAATATTTACATGTACCGGTGTATACATGTGGTATTGATAACTTAATGTAATATTGATAGGAGGAATACTTACTTTAAAGTATATTGACTTCCAGTTATTCATTGCATACATGTACAAATACATAAATGCACATGTAAATGTACTTAGACATGCGAATTAATATTATTTAAAGAAACGTTGCAAAAAAAGCAAATTGCAATTGATCTTGGCTGACTGAATATAATATTTTGAAGTTTACATTTGCTTAGATAATGAAATTGATTGCGGCTTGCCTTTTCGCAACGGTTGTTTAAATGATGATATGATGCCCAATTTCATCAATATGTTAATGATATACATCTACATGTACATGTATATGAAAATAGACACTGTTTATTCGGCGGCTAACAATATAGGCACAGTCGTTTTCTTTATCCTATTTTCTTACGTTGACGTCCTATCATATTGCCGATTGTGTACACGTAGGCTCCACATTATTAATCATGAAATTTAGACACCATCAACCAAGAATGTATGTATACATGTAGCTGCACTGCCTGTGTGCGTGCCTGTTGCTATAGCAACAAAAAGTAAATGAATACGTAAAACGTAGAATCAAATAGCAGATGATGACTAATGAAAACAGCAGTTGCCGATCAGTTCTTGGATAGAAGATTGATTGATCTCTTTGCGGCAGGATTGCATACAGAACTCGATCCATGCATTAAGGTGCGTGCGCCCGCGGATTTTCATTATTGATTCGATGATTAGGAACGGCATCGCAGATAACTTGCTGAACACATAATTAGATTGTTTAATCGCATCACTTTGCTAGAAATGCAAGCTGATTCAAACAAATGGCACATACAGGAACTTAATAAGTGGGCAAAAAGAAATTTTTCATACCTTACAGAGATAGGAAAAATAGTCGTGCGTCGCTTGCGGATTGCTCTGAATTCCTTCAAAATGCTCCGATCGCCACGACTCCTTCAGATTCGAAGAATTCAAATCATTGCGCAAAAGTTTTCTCGATAATGTTGGGCCCTCCGATCAATTTAAAAAAAGTTAGCAGGCGCATGAAAAAACGTTCACAAACTTCTTTGTAGAACTTGACTTTGACTGTCTCCTTGGTGTATGATCCGGTTGATAAACCACTAAAGCTTCGCACAATTTGGCGTGTTCAATGTTGAACTGGCTGCTCATTGTTCGATTGCTATGGTATTTAGTCAGCAGATTGTGCCATTTCAATAACGCTATATGTTCCAATGCTTCCCTTCTAGTCAAACGGAAGAAGAGACGACCTGTCTAATTCTGTGTTGCTGAATGATCATTTCTTCGTGCGCGCGCTATCATGCCTCGTGAACGTCGATCTCATGAAAGCAGCCGGTGTTATAGTTCTCTCTCTCCCTCTGTCTCAGTTTCCTACCGGAAACTAAAACCATGGTTTAATATTCCGATAGGAAAATTAAACCCAACATTTTTAAGTGTGTTTTAGTTTCCCACTGGTTTTCCCCTGGTGTTGCGGCTTCTAGTTTCCTAATAGGAAAATAAAACCTGGTATCATTTTCCTACTAGGAAGCTAAAACCATGGTTTTATTTTCCGATCGGAAACTAAAACCTAGGGAAACTGAATCTCGTAACACCGGCTTGAAGTATGTCTCCTTTGTTTCGGTAAGACCAAAACCATGCGCCTCATAACTTCAAATATGCAACGCACTATCGAGAAATACTTTCTCCATGGGTACGACCAATCTGATGTACGTCTTCCTAAAGCATTATGCAACACATGTAGGTTGGTAGTTGGTGAATACGACAAGGACATATTCACCCGTTCAATAAGTCTGTTTGACCATTCGAAGCTTGCGGAATTACCTCCACCTATGTCAACACGATCAAATTCTGAGTGCTCATGTCTTCTGTGTAAGACCGCAGGTATGAAGGGATGGACTGAGTCGAAGGTGGGAAGACCATCGGCTGAACCATATCCGAATTCAACATTAAAGATTTGTGGCAAGTGTCTTACACATTTAGGGAAAGGCTTTCCTCATCAGTGCTCCAAGACAACTAGATTTGATAATCTGAAGCAACTGTCGTCTAAAGGCAAAACGTCTGAGCAGCTTGCAGCCTCTGTGCTGAAGTCAAAAGCAATGCAGTCTCCCACAAATTCAGTAAGTCTTTCAACACTTGTAGGTCAACTATGTAGACTGTTTCTCCAACGTCCACGTTGAGATGTCCACTCCGTAGACTAGATGTAAATGATATTTCGAATATTCAGTCCGATCTGAATTTGAGTTCCAATGCAACACTGAAGCTAGCTGGTGTCATTCGATCTACTTCAGGTAATAGGAAGAGTGTTGAATCAAATGCTAAAAGCAAACTGATTTAAATCACTCGCTTGATTCGTTCTTTGCAGTTTCATGTGAAAGCTTTTTTAGTAAGACTGCTGATGAGTGCAAGCATGTTGACAGACCGTTTGTGCGTTGCACCAATTTGGATGGCTTGATTCGAGAAATTATCGAGCACCGTCATTATGGATCGGCAGCGGGGTTACTTTTCAAATTGGGAGTTGATGGTGGAGGTGGTTTTTTTAAGATTTGTCTATCTGTTTGCTCGAATGCCTCCAGGAGAGAAAACAGCGTTAAAGGCATTTTCCTTATAGGTATTATCCCAAACATTCAAGAAAATTACTCTAATCTTTTAAAGATTTGGTATCTGATTCGCTTGGTAGGTCCAGACTCCGTTTCCTCATTGACATCGAAGGTTATTGTCGTGGTTTGAAAACTGCTTTCCCTGTTACATAGGGTTTATTCTGCTAAGACGCAGCTATTGAACGAAGCAGGATAATATGAATGATAGCAATCATTCAGATATCAACATTTCAATTAACATGACATATAGAAATCTACAATCAGTAGAAATCTGCATAGAACATAGTTATTTATCAATAATTGCAGCAACATAGTTATCGAATAACATAACACTTTCCCCGGCTGAATAATGTTCACCAAGAAGGCACATATCGATCAACTGGCTTCTTTTGGCGTGTAGATCGACGTGGACAGGTGCTTCCGTCTTCATTGGTGTTGTTCCGTTCATCATCCTGCTGTTCCCGTTCATCTTCGGACTCACATTCAACTTTCAGCACATCCTCATCTGTGTCATCTTCTCGGTCATTTGAAGGGTTAGAAATTTCAGACGTTTCCGTCACATTTGTTTGACGAGGATACGGAGCAAGATTTCGAAGAGATACAGTATCTTCGTGACCACTTTTGAAGCGTACATGAGCATAGTTGGGAGTAGCTTCCAACAGTTCAACAACTTCAACAGGTGGCTTGTATTTTGTTGAATTTCCATGGCATTTCAGGAGAACTTCTCCCGGCTGGAGCAACCATGAAGGTAAAGCACATCCAGTTGCTGTTCGCCTTTCAAAGTTAAACATACGCTCGTGTGGAGTAGCATTTGTAGCAGTACAGAGCAGCGATCAAATAGAATGAAGTGTATCAGGTAAGACTTGCGGCCAAGCATTTAGTGAAAGCCCACGATCTTCAAGAGCGAAAGTCACCGTTTTTCATATAATACCGTTGTATCTCTCACACTGGGAATTTCCTCTTGGGTTGTAGGGCGTAGTCCGACTTGAAGCAATACCGTGACGTAAGAAAAATTGTTTGACATCCTCAGACATGAAACTTGCCCCACGATCTGAATGAACAAAAGACGGTAAGCCAAAAACTGAAAATAAATCCTTTAAGCACTTTATAACAGTCTGTGCAGAGATATCGTGGCACGGGAAAACAAAGGGGAATCTGGAGTACTCATCAATCACTGTCAGTATGTACCGATATGAAGATGCAGCAATTGGTAGTGGCCCTTTAAAATCAATTGACAATCTGTGAAAGGTGGCTGGAGAACGTATAAGAGGAGTTCTTTCTGGATTGAGAAATTGTGGCTTTTGCTTCGCAGAAGTCAAGCACTGTGAAATGACCTGTCGAACTTGATCGACTGAGTATGGGAGGTTCCTTGAACGAATAAAATGTAGCATGCGTTGAACACCTGGATGTATAAGCGCCTGATGCAGGGATTTAATGTCAGACAAACCATGACAAGTCGTAGCAGCACAATGGGCTCGTGAAATTACATCAGCAGTAACATTTTCTTTTCCTGATCTGTACTTGATATCATATGAAAAGGGAAGAAGTTCCATACGCCATCTCATTATTTTGTCATTTTTGATTTTCCCTTTCAGACTGGTATTAAACATAAAAGATACAGCTCGTTGATCAGTGATGATCGTAAATGTCTACCGGCAAGGAAATGCTTCCATTTTCTCACTGATTCAATAATCGCATACGCCTCTTTTTCCACTATATGATGATTGCATTCCGTTGACGAAAGTGATCGAGAAAAGAATGCAATAGGACGATCATTCTGCAGAAGAGTACCAGCAATCGCTTGGTCAGATGCATCTGTTTCGACTACAAATGGCAAATCTGTGTCAGCAATATTAACGACAGATTGGGCGATGTCTTCTTTCAGAGAAGTAAAAGCTTTCAATGCTTCGGAGGACAGTGGAGGACTGGTGCAGTCAATCAGCGGTCGTCTTTTCATAGAATAGTTGGGAATCCATTTGGCGTAGTAGGCAAAAAGTCCAATAATTCTTTGCAAAGCTTTTGTAGTCTGCGGTTCAGGGAATTCCAGGAGTGGACGCAGTCTCTCTGGATCAGGTTTCAGCTCACCATTAGTAATTCTGTATCCCAAAACATCAATGCTTGTCATCGAATACTTTGACTTTTCAGTATTGAACTTGAGATTGTATATTGAAGCAGCTTTCATAAATTTATTCAGATTTTCATCGTGATCTTCCTTGTCTTTTCCACAGATAGTGATATCATCCAAATATGCGAATGTACCTTTGAGATTGTTGTCGGAAATAAATTGAGTCATAAATCGTTGGAACGCTGACACGCCGTTGGTCACACCCATTGGTATTCTTTTAAATTGATATAATTGATTGCCAGCTTGAAACGCAGTATATGGACGATCTTTGGGAGAAATTTCAATTTGATAATATGCTTTCGATAAATCAATGATACTAAATACACGAAACTTAGCAATGGAATTTACAATTTCTGCGATACGAGGCAGCGGATACGCATCCAGCAAAGTAAAGCGATTTATTGTCCTCGAGAAATCAACGACCATTCGCTTCTTCCGGTTTTCTGAGCATGTAACAACTACCTGGGCTCTCCAAGGGGAATGGCTTTCCTCAATCACGCCTTCAGATAAGAGACGGTGAACTTCCTCTTCAATAAACTGAGTGTCAGGGAGAATTTCCTTGATTTTGTTGCAATTGGTCTGCAGTCATCAGTAAGGTTATTGAATAATTCAACAGGAGGCATATTTATCTTCGTAAGTGCACAAATATTCAGATCAGGCAATGGTCCCCCGTAGTTCATTGTAACATTCCTGTGCAATTTCAGAAACGGAGATCCAAGAATTACGTCAGCACATGCATCAGGGAGCACAGTCATTTCAACTTCTTGTAAGTACGATCATTTAAAAGAATTTCGGCAGAACAATAACCGTGCAAAGGCATTGAAAAGGATGTAGATGCCATTGAAATAATCGAATTTCGCTTGCTAATTGGAAGACCAATAGATTTCGCAATACTTTCCTTGATAAAATTGTCGTAGCTACCAGTATCAAGTAATCCATTCAAACGAACACCGTTCAAGAAAACTTCAGTTGGAATCGGAGGAGAAACGCCTGCCAAAACACCTGAATTTTTAAGAACGGCAGAGGAGTAAAGTTTTCGAGTGGATTTACAAACTTTTGAAAAATGTCCTTTCTTTCCACACGAATGACACAATGAATCTTTGGCCGGACAGTATTGAAGATTATCTCTTGGATGCCTTGCACCTCCGCAATTGTAGCAATTCGATGAACTTTTTGCAGTAGTCTGTTTGCGTTGAACAGATGCAATTTGAAGTGAATCAATCTGAGAAGCAGCTTGTTCAGAATCATTGAAATTTCCTGTATTAGAATGAGTGTCAGTAATTGCAGAGATATGATGTGTATGCTGCACGTAGGATTGATTGGCTTGTTGAACTGCAGTACTCAAGTCCATAGATGAATTTTCCAGCAATCTGGCACGTATAACAGATGATTGTAAACCTCTTATAAAAGAATCACGAATAGATTCATCACGATAAACTTGAGAAGTGACATCGTTAAGAGAACAATCAGACGCTAGACGATTCAGAGCAAGTAGTAGGTGTCAATTGACTCATCACAACGTTGAACTCGAGAAAGAAGCATGTGTCTAGCATGTATTTCATTTGTAGGCTTCACATAAGCGTTTTTGAGTAATTGAATTGCATTTTCAAATGAGTTGCAACCATCGATGACGTCAGCATCACTCGTTCCAATGTAAAGGTAAAGGACCTCCAATTTATCAGGAGATAGTTCGGATATACTTGAAAGGAAGTATTGGAAATTCCTGTACCACAATTTCCATTTCTTTGAAAAATCTGAATCCGAAGGTGAAGCTTCAAATTTTTCTAACTTTATAACTTTGTCCATCATTTAGCAGAATAAATTGTCGTGGTTTGAAAACTGCATTCCCTGTTACATAGGGTTTATTCTGCTAAGACGCAGCTATTGAACGAAGCAGGATAATATGAATGATAGCAATCATTCAGATATCAACATTTCAATTAACATGACATATAGAAATCTACAATCAGTAGAAATCTGCATAGAACATAGTTATTTATCAATAATTGCAGCAACATAGTTATCGAATAACATAACAGTTATTGCTACAGATTTGAAATTAACAAATCTCTTACTCGGTCTGATGTCTCACGGCTCTTCACACCCGTGCACTTGGTGTGACTCAAGCAAATCTTCTCTGAGATTTAAGGGCAATCTTCGAACGCTTGGAAGCTTGAATGATGCTTTCTGGCGATGGTATGACGAGACTGATCAGGACAAGTCCAAAGCAAAACATTTCGGGAATGTTATACATTGTCCAATTCTGAGAGGCGAATCATCAGAACGAGTGATTGATCTTCTTCCTCCTCCTGAGTTACACCTTCTCATGGGACCTTTCAACAAAATGTTTAAAGAATTAGAAAAAGAGTGGCCAGAAGCCATGACTTGGCCACGCACATGCTTTGTTGAGAGAGAAGCCATACATGGAGGCTTGTTCAACGGAAACTCGTGCAAGAAGTTGCCATACAAAATCGATGCACTACGATCCATGTGCCCGTTGCAAGGCTTGAAATATGTCGAGGCCTTTGAAAAATTTCGTAAAGTTGTGACGCCTGCTACGGCCATGATCTCGATCCAGATTTCCGAATGATTATCCGTGACTTTGAGAAAAGTTACCTCCCTCTAAGTATTTCGATCAGTCCAAAGGTCCTCACAGTCTTTCACCATATTACAGATTTTTGTGATTCTGTGCACACTGGACTCGGACGATACAGCGAGCAGGCTGTTGAGGCAATTCAAGCTGACTTTAGATCTACTTGGGCCAAATACAAGGTCCATGAAGTGAACCCGCGTTATCCGGAGCAGTTGTTGAAGGCAGTTAATGATTACAACGCAAAGCATTCGCGTATCTTCTGATTTTGTGTAATTTTTTCCTTTTTTCAATGGAATATTGAATAATGATTTGAGCAACGTTTGTTTTTCGCGAATGAATTGTAAAGCGCGTAGAAAACATCTGCTACAAGCTATAGTGCGAAATTTTGGGTTGATGTATGAAAAACGTATTCCATAATTTCAAATTGGTGCATTTATAAAAGAAACAAAATTGAATAGCGACTTTTAGTGATTTTTACATCACATAATTACATTATAGTTTAATACTCGTCACATACTACTATTAAAAAAGTGTAATCATTGTTTCTGCTGTCTGAATTTATTTTCGTGTATCCACTGCATAATACGGACTATACAAATGGTCTCTAATTGCCAAATACGTAGACAGGTTATCATTTCCTGTTAACATAGGTATCAAAATATAGTATTTTGGCGGCCATTTTGAATTTTGCTCTCTATACAAAAAGGACATTGAGATTCGATTTTTTAACTTACATATTCGAATTCCTCATGATCTCAGCTCTCGATTGGTGTATAATCTGTAGATGGACAATTTTTTTTTATCCTAATCGTGTTTCCGCCCTACCGTGGATATACATGAGTCAATGTCCCAATAATGATTCCTCAAGCGCTTTCAACATGCAAGCGGTCATCAAATTTCCCGGACTGAGTGTCTAAAGGAATTCGATCACCAAACAGTCGATCAACTTCTTCGAAAATTTCCCTTGTTCTATGGATTGATGTTCACCAATGTTCTGTAAAACTCATGCGAGTCGCAAGATGCCGCTGAGTGAGTAAGACGCAATGTCTTTCGGCTACGATTGGCCCTCAATGCCAAAGTGTTTGAATATAGCAAGTGTGGAAACTCCCCATTACTATAATGTATTTTTAGTGGCGACAAATCCGCCATCTTTTTTCGCCAAAATAATTTTCAGATATTTATATTCATCAATTTCAAGAAGTCGCTGTGGCTAGAATATTTGGTAACAACTTCACTTTTCAAGTAATTGCTACATAAAATTTCTGCTTTATTCATTTTTCACATCAATTTTGATGTTGAACGTGTCATTTCTGAATGGTATGGCTTTATAGATGAAACAGTGGAGAAATTGTGTCATTTGGCTCTCAGATATTGTTTATCTACAGATTGAAGATGCATCTAATACAAATATTTTCTAGAATGAGAAGAAAGGAATATTTGCTCGCTATTTTAGCAATATTTTTGTGCTTTAGATGGTTTTTAACATTTCATCTGCCAGTGAAGATCAACTACGATTGGTTGACGCACGTGACTCTTGCGCTTGTCCTAAGACAGCCCGTCATGCTCTTATTTTACCGATATCTGTGTTCATACATTGAGTGCACCAGCTGTAGGAAATTCCACCATCTTCATGATAATTGAGCGAGATGTTCCCACACAAATCACTCTACGCTTTCACTGTTGTGACGTCATGCCTAGTCGCTGTCTGATTGCTTTATTAACTAAGGAAGCAAACAGACAGTCACAACTGTTAGTGTTCACAAGGCGCACGATGTTCTAAATTTTGCTGTTCAGTGAATCATTATGATCTGTGCGTGAAATGGCGTCTGGTAAGTTGATGTTAATGATAGTTAATGAATCAACTCAAAGTTTTGCAACACGAGTATAGCCACTACATCTGATGCAGTTGATATCACCAATCCACAGTTGTACATTTCATTTAGTAAAAGTAAATATAATTTTTAAGTGGCAACTCAGTGATGGTGAACTACATAGTCCACACAACCTCGTTCATGATGATGCTCAAGTTTGACAAACGCTGTGTCTAATGGTCGATCTTATAAAAAAAGTTTGACACAATCAACTGGATCAGTAAGTCGGTCAAATTTTTGGCATATAGTGAAGCTATGTGTAAAGACGATAAGTGTATAAGGTGCAATAATTTCCGCCATGCCAATTATGACTGGGCAACAAGATTAATTTCGCACTACTTCGATTCAACCCAGTTTACCACATTATGATTGTTATACGAAAAGCTTCTTCCAAGTTACTATGTTTAATAGCGAGCACCCTTTAATAACAATTTTAGTAGGCATATTAGAGAAAAAGTAGTGACAGCTGACGAGTCTTTTTGTGAGAGTACTTTCAAAAAAAGAAAATTTGCGGTTCTTTAATTCAATTAGCAAAAATGAAATTCATTTTTAGTTACCAACAAGGCTTGATTTGATCCGATATCAAAGGCGTGAGGTTATTCGCACGCAATGTTGCGTGTAAATAACCAGACAACTGAGGCCAAGTTACGCCCACGAAAAATTGGGTATCAGCAGCCATAACTATACAGTGAGGTTTTCAGACGCAACAATTCGTCGAGATGGTAACTGTATTTGCTGAACTGGTTATTTATATCTTTGCATGATCACTTCAAATATTCCGCATAATTTATTTAGGCATTCATCGTTAGAATTAATCAATTGCTTCTTAGAAGTGGTTGTCTACTGAAGTTACCAAAGTTTCATAGCATCAAATTTATAGGAAATTTTATAGTTTTCTAACATATACAATATACATGTAATGATATACTGAATCTGTCTTCTTGGTAATTTGTAGTCGCTGATCATCATCATTATTCTTCAGTAATTGTGCAGTTTTTAATTTTATGTGAGATCAACATGCTTGAGAAAAGTGGTATGCATATCAGAAGGAGCAAATTGATGCACTCGTTTAATCTCTAGGAGTAGGCATATTCAAAATGTTCAAGCAGGCATTAGTAGTATATAGTGTGACATCCGGCGCGACGCTTCGCTTCGCTTTGCTTCGCTTCGCTTGCGCCGGATGTCACACTTTTGCGGGGGTTTTCAAAATTTTCAAAAAAATCAAAATTTCAAAAATTTAGGTAGATTTCAAATTTCACGTGGCCGAAGGGCGAAAATTTAAGTTGTCTCAAAATATCACGTGGTCTAAGAATTTTGAAAATTTAGGCAGACGAAAATTTAAGTTGTCTCAAAATATCACGTAGTCTCAATATACCAGAAGATTGTATTCAAAATATTTATTCAAAATATTTATTCAAAATATTCATTTAAAAATGGAAGAAACAAAAGTGGATGAAACAAAAATGGAAGAAACCGCAAGAATATATCCTTCGTTATCATATGAACGTAGTTCTACTTTAATGGACATTGAAAAGATTAACATTGAAAAAATGAATAAAGAAAAACACAAAGATAGAGTTAGGTATATGAAAGATAAGGAATCTCAATTATTATTAAGATTAGAGCATTATAAAAAATTAAGAAAGAGATGGTCTAATGCTTTAACAATTGTCATTTCATCTGGCGTTCTTACAATTCCAGTAGTTGCTACTGCTTTAACTCGATACAAAATGAAAACACATTTCCATCTTTGAAATATTTTATTCACATCACAGACAAGTACTATGTACAAGTAGCATAGTTTACAACGAATAAAATATGTTGACTAGAAAATGTATTATGCCATGATACAATTGTTTCTGTATGAGTAAAATAAGGGAAGGCTCATAGAACTATAAAACCAATGAGGACAAGTAGCATAGTTTACAACGAATAAAATGTGTTGACTAGAAAATGTATTATGCCATGATACAATTGTTTCTGTATGAGTAAAATAAGGTAAGGCTCATAGAACTATAAAACCAATGCGGACAAGTAGCATAGTTTACAACGAATAAAATATGTTGACTAGAAAATGTATTATGCCATGATACAATTGTTTCTGTATGAGTAAAATAAGGGAAGGGACATAGTACTATAAAACCAATGAGGACAAGTAGCATGGTTTACAACGAATAAAATATGTTGACTAGAAAATGTATTATGCCATGATACAATTGTTTCTCGTAAATTCAAATAAGGGAAGGGTCATAGTACTATTATCTATTGGGAGTAGCTTACCGTTTCAATTGATTGAGTTTAAAATTTGATCAAGGGTTGGGCGGTGTCTCCCATGGCGAAGATACGAGTCAATAATAGCGAAGTTCCTTTTGAAAAATGATATAGATTCCGTCGAGTTCTTAATAAACGGAAATCGTAAATATAGTTTATAAAATTTTCTTAAAAAGATGCTATAGCCTCTCGAATAACCTAATTGTTTACAAACATGGCCACTTCCCCGGATTGCAGTCAAAGCTCTTCCTTTTAACAACGATAACTTCACAGTATTGTTCACCGAAATGTCTTCTTCTCTTCTTAAATGTGCTAAATAATTAGTTAGCTCTGATGCCAAGATGTCTCTTTGAATTTCTTCTTCAAAATTATCGTTTGAACTGATATTGATGGCGTTATCTTGCAATGTGTCTTCAAATCGATTTATCACTAAAAATTCTCTGAATGTTTTTGATGCGTGGATGTCTTCTTCTTCCCTTGGTTTAAGATATTTCTCCTGAAATTCTGTTAGCATCTCAATACACTTCTCCCGTTGATCTTCGTTCACAATAGTGTCTGAAATTTTTCTTTTCAAATCGGCAAAGGCGATGCTTGAACGTGCCATTTTCGTTAAAAACGTAGTGAATTAATTATGATAAAAATAAAATTGTTGAAAGTCGCTGATGAAATTGACCAAAATAGATAAAGGTCACAGATGATTCGTAAGCAGACACACTCTCGTAGAACGCTCACAGAATGAATGCACGCAGTAATACGTGGAATAATTGCAGCAGCTGTTCAAGTGAAAAGTCATGAGTTATGCGGGTCATAAAGAATTCTCTCATACTGAATAGCTTAAACTTGTAGCAGCTGTTCATGTTGAGAAATTTGGTAACAGATGTTGCTAATGTCTTAATACAGATAAAACAATCAATATCCTCTTAACAAGAGTTCATAAGAATAAAATGGAACAATGTAACGTTTTTAATTTAGATTAAATTAAATCATTTCAAAATCGAATAAGTAGTAAGGAAAGACATCATTAGAGAACAGTTTTAAATCAATACCCCCTCCCTTCTGACTAAGTAGTAAGGAAAGACAACATTAGAGAACAGTTTTAAATCAATACCCCCTCCCTTCTGACTAAGTAGCAAGGAAAGTCATCATTGTGGAACAGTTTTAAATCAATACCCCCTCCCGTCTGACTAAGTAGTAAGGAAAGACAACATTAGAGAACAGTTTTAAATCAATACCCCCTCCCTTCTGACTAAGTAGTAAGGAAAGACATCATTAGAGAACAGTTTTAAATCAATACCCCCTCCCTTCTGTCTTCTAGTGGTCCCTTAAGAAATTTTTTTATTATAAAATGAGCAACATAAATGAGTTTTTGAAATTATATGGAACACAAACGACAACGAATTTCGACCTAAAGAAAATCGCTAATCGATTAGGAATAAAGAATTTTCATGTTCTAATGAGAGACGAATTACAATTCCTAAAAAATAAGCCAACAGGAACCTTCAGTTCCCGGAAAAAAGTTCCATCAATAACTGTAAATTTCATAACAAATCTTCATACGTCAGATGAAAAAGGTGTACATTGGTCAGCAGGTATTTTTAGTAAAAACGGAGATAATTATTATTTTGATTCATACGGTTTGCCCCCTACAAATGAAGTAAAAGAATTACTTGGAACGGGAACATACAATACGTTTCAAATTCAAACACCAGGCACTACCTATTGTGGTCAATTATGTTTATACGTTTTGTACAAATTACAAAAAGGAGTACCATTCTAGATATTATGTTAGAGTTAAACAATCTATAACTCAAGCGAAGCTAGCTAAAGCGCCACCTAAAGGTTAAAGCTCTGTTTTCTGTAATTCATTTTGATAAAAACGACCTCTGATATCCTCATTATCTAAATCTTTAATTTCATAAGTAATCGGATAAGTTTTATTTATTTTGCAAACTTCAAATATTTCTTTAGTCCAATAACCAACAAAGCCTTTTTCAAATTTATTCTTATATTTAAATATTCTAACTCTATCTCCAATTTTAAATTTCGGCTTAAGTTTCTGCAAATTCGGATTACTCTCATTCGAATTATTATTCTCGAATATTTTCTTTCGTATCAAATCAGGGTCGTCAGAAGCATTCTTTGGAGTTTCTTCAATACCAGAATGAACTTTATTATTGTACTCTTCTACAATTCCTGGTAATATCTTCAACCATTTCTGATTTCTTTGCTCAGTAAATTTCTTGAATAATTTATTTTTAACGTCCGATTGAATCTTTCTATCACTACGGCCTTCCCAGCGTTTTCAGTTGAATAAACAATTTCAAATAGTAGCTGAACGTTTCTGTTATAAAATTCCGACCCTTTATCAACAAACAATTTTTTTGGCTTTCTATTACTTTCTTTAAAGATTTCTTCAAACGCATATTTAACTGATAGACCACTTTTATTTTTTAAAGGCTTTACCCAAGCGTATCGTGTATATAAATCTATAACGGTCAATGCGTATTTGTAGTCCCTTTCATTCGGCATATGAATAAGATCAGCACTCCAAATATCATCTTTATTAAATACTTTTACTTTTAATAAATATTTAGAACTTCTGTATTCTTTATGAATTTCAGACGCGTAGGTTCGAGCGTTGCTCTCAGACAGCTTAGCTGTCGTTTCATTTGCTGACGGATCAATACCCTGACCGAATAATATTTTAGCTTGTAAAGCTTTCTTAACAAACATTCTTTCAATTTTTTCTCTAAATGTAGGATTTTGAATACTATCTAATTCTTGAATCATCTTCTTATCAGCTGCATGTCGAGAACTTAGATCATGATTTCGATAAGCTAAATCATGCCTGTAAGCTGCGGCATCTACTCTATTTATCGGTTCTTCACCTGGTTTCGGATTATTATTCTCATCTAGTCTTATATCTAATCGAGTTCCTGGACCAGTATATGAATGACCAGGAAGATGTTTTTCTTTCGAATATTTACTCCAAATAAAGCCAGGAAAGTTTTCTAATGTTTTTTGTATATCACCACCGAAGTGGTATGGAACTTTGTTCTTGTCACCTCCAATATGCTGACAGTTTGAGTTTTTATTTTTGTTTAATAGATAATTCAATAAATCTAAATTAGAAATTTTTAATTTAGTTAAATTTTCGGAATTTGTAGAATTCATTTTAAAAGATAAAATAAATGTTTTACCTTATGGACCAAAGGTTCTGAGGTTATTACCGAATCATACTAGGACTTAGATATATTCCAGAACCATCTTTAGTTTCTTTAATTTCAATTAAATCATCAACATTGTGGAGAATATTTTTAAGAACTCGTTTTCCTTCATCAACTAATTTTAATTTACTAATAAAATTATCTACTATTCCTTCTCCCCTAGCAACTTTCTCTAACTCTCTGTTATGACGTTTTTGTTCTTCTAATGCTGCCTTCTCTGATTTATTTTTATTTACTGCTTGGACAATACCAGCTGTCCCACCTGCAACACTTCCTGCAGCTGCTATGCCTCCTATTATTAGTGGAATTAATGGGAGAATTCCACCATTCTTTTCTTCTTGTAATTGAATATTCTCTATCATTGGTTTACTTATGTAATACTTTTTTTTATTAATAGTAATAGTTTTAGGGGTATTTTTGTCAACAATATTACGTAATTTTAATTCAACAGTTTTATTATTATTACTTTTCGCTTGCGACATTTTTAATAAAAAAATTTTAAGTTATCAAAAATTTAAATCTATTCTAGTTATGAATAAATTATAAGTTAAGAATTTTTTTAATCTATTCTAGTTATGAAAAAATTTTAAGTTACCAAAAAATTTTAAGTTACCAAAAATTTTAATCTATTCTAGTTATGAAAAAATTAATTAATCGACTAAGTCTTGGGCTTTAACCTATAGAACTTTGTTCAGAGGCTTTAGCCGTTCCTAACCATCTTCCCATTAAGAACTTCAATAGAATATTTTACATCTTCTAGCAATAAACCATAAGCCATCAATGAAGTTGTGGAATCTTTTTTTTCAATATTAATTGTTACATCACAACCATTTTTAATAATATCTTCAGATTGTGCACTTAAATCGAAACAGAAAATTGGATATAAATGTCTCCAATCTCCAGGAGTTAATTGTGGTTCAACTCCAAATTCTATACAAAGATTTCTATAAGAATCATATCCTTCCATAAATTGATTATTGGTATCATCGAATCTTAATGGATCAATTGGATATCGAGTTTGATTTAATGAAACTTGTAAACTTCGAATTGTATTAATATGAAAAATATTATTGTTCTTATCAAAACTTGGAGAATTATTTCTTTGAAATGTTAGTAATAAATATCTTGGGGTATTCGCAGTTCTAGTAAAATGCCAGTTAAATCTTTGTTCGGAAAAAGTTACTGAACTAGCAGTACGCTTTAGAAAATTTACTGGAATTGGTTTGCTAGTATTTAATCTTTTTGCAATAGCTGTTTCAACCTCTAAACTGGGAGTAATATGCGTAATCCACCATTCAAGTCTATCAATTTTTAAATATGCTTTTTTTCCAGTTTTGCCAAAAAAGATTAATTCATTATTTGCCGTACGATGAATTATTAATTTAAATTTAAATTGATATGATATTTTATCATAATCTAAATATCCGAATAATGGAGACAATGACCAATTTACTGTCTGTTTACTTTTTTTGTTAAATTCACATCTTTCTTTATATGCTTCATTATTTGTTTTATTTAAATGTTTTGCAATATTTTCTACATCTTTCGCAATTCCTGCGGCATCTGTTCCAGCGTGAGTTAAATCATCAATAATTATACCATCATTAGTATCAGGAAACCAACCTTCGATTTCATGCTTTTTATTATTTTCACCAATTGTTATAAATCTAAGCATTGTATCAATTACACCTGGGGAATCACTTATTGTTTCTATATTTTGAGTTGCAACATCTAAACGCATTTGTGTAAATAATCTTGGAAAAAAATTATTCTCTAGTGTAATATTATCGGTATCTGGTAATGGTGTTGTAAAATTAGCATCACTATATAAAGAATATTCACAGTGTAAAAATGAATCAGGTAAATATAAATAGCTCTGCTGATTATCAACTTCAAAAATTAAATCACCTCCAGTGTTTACTCTACTGGAAGATCCGGGATTCATAGCAATTCTTATATAGTCATTCTTTTTTTGATTGTAACTGGTGAACGGAGGATCATCTAATCTAAATTTATTTTCGATAAGCGAAGGCATTTTTATAAGAAATAATTTGACTTTTTGTTTTTCTCACAGACAGAAAAAAAATTTTTACTAAAATATAATTTTAGAATTTTACTAAATATAATTTTAGAATTTTGCTAGACCAGCTCCGCTACAGCTTTGCTGGTTAGACCGAAGGTTGCTGCTCACGCCATTACCTCTTATTTCTTCAATTGTTTTTTCATTATTTTTATTTTCATTATGTTTACTATTAGACGGAGCTCCGCTCCTCAAGGTTTCACCCTCCACAGCTATGTTAGCAATTTTGTTTTTTGTTTCCTCTGAAAGTTTTTTTAAATTTTTTAGTTCTTCAGAATCATTCCTAAGTTTACGAATAGCTTCTAGTTGTTTTAATTCGTTTTGTGATTTAACAGCATTTGATATTGCACTAGCTGTACTACCTATAGCAGCTGCTCCTTTTGCAGCAGATGTAATCAAATCTTTATTATTTTTAATTAAGTTAACGATACTCCCAATACCAGAAAAGATGCCATCCCCTTCTTTTTGGACGGCACCTGCGGTGCCTAGGAACTTTTGTGTTCCGACAGTTTCTACACTATCATAATGGTACACAGGTTTCTGAGATGGTTCATGAGCAATTTTATTATTTGATGCAAAATGTTTAAGATTGTGTTTATAAATTATAGGCATTTTTTAGGATTAAATTTGACTTTTGGGAAAAAATATTTACGTTAATATTTACGTTAATATTTACGCTAAGATTTACGTTTGTGAATGGACAACAACTTCGAGATAACTTTATTAATTGCCTGTTGCACTTTATCTATTGCGTCAAGCAGCGTGTGATGTACTTTAATTTCTTTTCTATTAACTTGCATTTTCTGCTGATTAATCTTCAACGCCGTTTTAAGAGCATTTAACTTAATTTTAAGAACATCTAATTGTCTTTTAACAGAATCTAACTGTTCTTTATTTTCTTTAGAGTTTTCTTGTAAATTTTTCTTTAATTCATTTTCTAAATTGATTTTAAGATTTTTCATTTTATCAACTTTTTCATTAAGTGAGTTTACTTCATTTATTATTCTATTCATCTTTTTCATTTGTTGAGTAATTTTAGAACTTAATTCATCAACACTTTTTTGGAATGTAGTTTGTAACTGCTTTAAATTTTTTTTAATTCTTTCAGGAAGTTTTTCTATTTCATCTTCTAATTGTTCTTTTAACATTTTTATCTGATGTTTATTTTTAATGACTGCAGATTTTAACTTTATAGAAAGTAATATTAAAATTTTTGATTGTTCTGAAATCTTTTTAAAAAGTTTTGCTATATCTGCTTCTAGCTCTCTATCCTTTTTATCAAGTTTTAATAATTTTTCGTTTAATGATTTTTCATTAAGTTTTAGCAACTTTAATTCATTCATCAGTGGAACCAAAACATCGTTTATATATTTTTCCTTTAAATCATTGATTTGTGTATCAACATATTGTTTATTTGTTAACTCTGTATTTTGTTGTGGAAGAATAGAAAGATGCAATGGACCAGATAAAACGTCTCCAGTTTTCATAATATAATTTTCTATCTCTATTTCTAATTCACGATTATTCGGGATATATGCACCTCCACCAACATTTGGTAACATCATTTTTTAACAATAAAAAAATAAAATTTTTTCTAATAAAAATAAAAAATAAAATTTTTTCTAATAAAAATAAAAAATAAAATTTTTCTAATAAAAATAAAAAAATGGAAAAACCAAATTTAGAAAAATTATATTCGCCCGCATCATCCTGTTCTTCTTATTCGACGAGATCAACGGGATTTGAAAATAAATGTTTTGATAATAATAATAATAATAATCCATGTATAGATGTTAATATTTTATTTCAATTACAAGCCGAAATATTTAGAGAACAGACTAAAGGTTTACCTTCTATAGAAACTAATTATTGTTTATTTCCAGGTGATCCATTTATTAAATTTATGGAGATTGTTAGTAAATATAATGATGTAGCTTATGTGGAATTAAATAAAGAAAATATGGTTATAATAGGTCATAATAATGTTTATGGATTTATTAGAGCAGTGTTACCAATTAGTAATACTGATTGGATAGAAACTAAAATTATTAATTATATCAATATTAAAGAATTAGTTAAAAAATTAAAATCTTTTTCGAAAGAAAAAATTAGATTATTTGTTGACGATCAAAATCAATATAACATTCATATAGAGAGTAAAAAACATAATGAAGAATTATTATGTCAAGTTTATTATAGAGACACAATTTATAAACAAGAAACATTAGAAATGCCGCAAAGATATGATGATGATACGTATATAGGATTATATTCAAACTTAAATATTAATTTGTTAAAATCTTACATAAATGGCTTAGCTCAACAAGAAAAAATTTATATGTGGACAACACCTTATACTATTAACAATGACCATAATCATATTCATAATAAACGAACCGAAGGTTCTAGGGCTTTGCCCGATCTTAAAGAATCTTATGATAATATAGATGATGATTCTGAAACATCTGAAAAAGGTGTAAATGGTAAAAAAGATTATAAAAATATTAGTAATTATAAAAATTTATCTAAATTTCATTTTCTTACAATTGAAAATAATAATGATGGTATAGTTGAAGATACTGTTAGACAACTATGTGTCGGGTCTACAAAATTTAAATTAGGATTTACATCTAATCAATTTAAAATTTTATCATCTTTAACAAAAACTAAAAGTGATTCAGATTATGGTGGTGTTATTAAATTTTCCAAAAGAGATCAAAGACCAATATTTTTCTCTATTATATTATTAACAGATAAAAGATGTAATTTAGAATTAGATATTCCAATAAGAGAATGGTATCCTATCATGGAAGGGCATCCTATATCAAAAAGTGTAATTTATGATGATGAAGAAACAATTTATGATGATGATGAAGAATCAATTGATGATGATGATGAAGAATCAATAGTTAGTGAAAAAAATTTTAAATTATCTTTTGATAAAACATTATATGATGAAACTTAATATGATAAAACTTAATAGAAAATAACAAAATATTCGATAAATATATTTTCATATGTAATAAAATTTTTAGATGTAATAAAATTTTTAGATGTAATAAATTTTTAGATGTTATAAATTTTTTAGATGTTATAAATTTTTAGATGTAATAAATTTTTTAGATGTTATAAAATTTTTAGATGTAATAAAAAAATTATTATTCCCACGTGTCATCATCATCACTTAAATTACTCTCACAGATGATTGTTTGAAATATTTCAGCTTGAATATCTTCTCCGTTATAAGGTAACATAATTTCATTTTCATCTGGTGCTTGACGTTTAAGAATATTTATTTGACCAGAAAATTTTTTTTCTTCAGTATTATTATTTTTATCAGGAATACTAATTCCAGTTTCTAAAGATCTTTTCCATGGTTTATTAACTGTAGTCGATAATGTTTTCCCCGAATATAATTTTAGAAAATCTTCTACTTTTACTTTATCTTGTGAATATCCTTTGAATGTTTTCTTTTCACTAAGTCTCCCTTGTTCATCTACAGTAATACAGTATTTTACTTTAGGTGCAATAAACATTGCAAAAATAATTCCACCATTTCCATAATCATTTTTCCCTTGACACAATTCTCCTCCAACATATCCAGCAGCGTCTAATTTATTAAAGAGCTCATTGGAAATATATATTGAATCAGTATCTGTATAATGAATGTATTTTTCTTTGAAACCATTAATTTCTAAAATAAAGTTGTTCATGATTCTTCTAGAGTGAGAAAGAATGAAAGAACCTAAGTGTGATGGCATGAATGACGTCTTCCCATCTTTTACAATATTAGTTTTGAGAAATTCATCATCTTCCATTTCTACTTTCGCTAAATATTGTTCATCATTTAATTTTTCATAATCTTTTACTTCTTGAGTGAAATTTTTTCTCAATGTATTCTCATTCCATAAATGATATTTAGTGGTTATATCTTTTTGCACAGTTTTGCCATATAGCGAATTCATCAATAATTTAATTAACTCATCACCTACAGTATTTCCTTCTGTTTTATATCTTTTTCTCAAATTAAAAAGTTTTTCAATATAATTTCGAAATGGTGAAACTTGATAATTTTTTTCATAAATTATACCATCAGTAATATGTAAGATTTTCCCCCCACATCTAACAATTTCTTGTATGTCAACAGAAGTTAATACATCATAACATATACCATTTCTAAACCTGATTACTTTTACATGAGAATTATTATTTTGATTTTTAACTTTATCTTTAATAGGAACTGGTTGGAAAAACATATCATTCGGATATTGAAACACAACAGAGAATATTCCAGTTTTAGGTCTAAATGTTTGAGTATTAAATTTATATACTATTTCCCGCTCTTCTTCTTGACGAAATTTTCTAGCTGATTCAGCTTTAGGGTATTCTGAATTTTCATCATACATAGCTGATGGATATAAAGATGTTGCATCAAAAGCCATTAGAAATTCATTTTTTTGTTCAAGTAGTTGATTTGAAATTTTCTTACAAATTTCAGTTTTATCTCCTAAATCTCGATACTGTTTCATTAAATCTATTAAATTATTTCCAGGGGACAAAACCCCACCAGCGTAGCGACCAGGTAAATACTGTTTTAATATTGGTAACAAGATGCTACAAAATGGCGATATGTATTTTCTTATATTTGCTGAAACTCTTCCACCTTTAACAGATTTTCTAATATAATTTCTAGCCCATAAATCTATATGAGAATGAATATTTATATTGTCATTTTGTACGCTTTTCATCCAACCGTTAAATGTTAAAGCAGAGGATGTCAAATTAGTAGTTATATCTTCACCAACTAAATCTTGCATAACATTATTATATTTGTAGATACAAAAAGCTAAAGAAAGAATATCGTTAACTAAATATGGTCTCCATTCATTTTCTTTTTCTTTATAATTTTCATGTGTTATGTCTCCAATTTCATAATTTAATTTACACACATTCGTAGGAATTTTAAAATTCTCACACCACTTAGAAAGACTTGTTTTTACATGTTGATAACTACATTTCATTATAATAGTTTGAAGTGCTAATTTACCTGAAGGTGAATCTTTTTTCATATTGTTTTTGAATCTAAGAGATTTTTGAATGTATCTACTAACACATTCAGTTGTATAAGGATTTTGTAATGAAGCAGTCAATATTCCTCTTGAAGTTTTAAGAGGCGGTTTAGATAATTTAAAATTAGCTTTTATCGGAAAATAGGAATCAAAACCTGATGAATTGTGAGCTATTAAAGTTACTCTAGAATAATTAAATTTTCCAAGAGTTTTAAAAAATTGATGCATCGGACATACGTCCTCTGGGTTTCCCCCGATCGAACATTCATCATCCTCAGTTCTCGTAAATATTTTCACACAATTTTGAAGTTTATTAAATTCTAATTCAGTTAAATTATTATACTCATTAATCTGTTTTTTAAGTTTTTTAATTTCATCTTCATCTTTTGATCGTTTAATTTTAATCATATCACTTAGCAAACGTGTTTCTAATTCTTTCAATCTTTGTTTCGGTAAACAACATATAAATTTATTAAAATTAATAGCTCCTACAGCGTAAGGAATAGGATGAGCTGTTGAACAGTTAGGATCGGGAAAAGTTTCGAGATCCCAAATATATGTTGAACCATAGTCAATTTTTTTCTTTGTTATGATTTTATATGGACGCGTTGTTAGATTTTCATCAGTAACTGTTTTATATATGGGTTTGAAATTATTTTCAATTTCTCTAATAGCTTTTAATTTATGAGATTTATTAATTAAACAATAGTGACCAATTGTTGAACCTGCGTGAAAATAATTGTAATAAACATAATTATGAAACGTTTCAATTCCTCTAGGATTTAAATGACGATTGGCAGGACTATAATATTGAACACATTCTCCAAAATATTTATTGAATTGAGAAAATTTACAGTTTGACATTACTCCTGTTCTGGATGTGGCTTTCTCTTTATATAAAAAATTATTAAACATTTCTTTCATCATTTCTCCTTGTTCTTCATTAAAACCTCGTAAAACATTATAACATTTAATAAAACAAAAATCTTCAGAAGGAATATAACAATATTCACCGAAATATTCTTTGATTCTATATTTCATATTAATCCCTGCCCCTCTATGCGATCTTTGTACTAACTTCATTCCAAAATCTTCATATTTAATATTACCTGTAAAAATCCATTCGTTAGCATCGGATTTCTCATCCAGATTCGAAAACCATGTTTCAAATGATTTTTTATTATAGAAGGTTACGTAAAAATTTTGAATTATATTTTCCTGATCTTTAACAACTTTTCCAAGTAAATTAATAATTTTACCATTTGCTAAAAGTTTCCGCATATCATTTACTACATTAATAAAAGATACATTTTCATATTTAATTTCATTTGGATTAAATAAATTACATAAATCATCACCAAGTTCATCCTTAATTCTATCATCAAAAAAGATATCACTAATAGGAGTTTCTAATATTTCTTTTGTTCCACGTTTCTGTTTTTTAGTATTACGTCTAATACTACGCCTAGTACGTTTATGTTTTTTAATACGTTTACTACGTTTACTATGTTTAATTTGTGCATCAAACTCAGCAGTTTGTTTCTTGATAAATTCATCAATCCTAGACGTTTGTCCGAGAGACATTTCACGATTCATATTTTTTAAAAGAAAAAATGAATTTTTACATAGAACCTCGGTTCCGTTTTTGCATATACACAGGAATATGTAATTGATGTAATGTTTCTAATTCATGTGCTGTTAAATGTTCTTTCTTAACCAACCACCATGAATTATTATACGCCAAAAATACTCGGAAACTTCTTAAACAAAGTGGAAAGTCTTTTGTTTTAACACACGGTTTAATACCATGTTTTGTTTTATAATCTGTAACGAGCGCTACGTATTTATGATGATAATAAAATCTAGCTTCTTTCTTCGAATTTACAGGATTTGTAGGATGACGATAATCTTTTAAAACTGGTACATGCTCTATCTTATAATCATTCAACATATTTTTTTTATTTTTATTAACAAAAAATTTATAAGAAAAAATTATTCGGCCACTCCGTTCGGTCACTCCGTTCGATCACTCCTCGAAAATATTTTCTATAACTCTTTCATGAATTTTTTTATCAATATTAATTGTGATAAATCCATAATCTTTTGACCAAGCATTGTTACACGATTGTTTAAATTCATCTTTATTTCTTACACATAAATCTCTTAACAAATCACTTAAGTTTCTTGCATTTATTTCAAATAGTATAAATATATTTGCATTCTTTCTAATAACACTTCCGTCTAATGAATACATACTTTGTGTTAAATAAAATACACTACAGTTATTATGTCTACCTCTTGTGAAATAATTTCTCTGAACTGACTGATTTCTATCATTAACACAATCATCAAAAATTACACAATGTTTCATTGTTTTATCTAGTTTACTAGGATCTTGCATATTACCACTATCATCTATTAATTGTATCTTTATATGGTTATTTTTATTAGATTCTACTAACTGATTATTTTTTGCTGCTTCTTCACACCACGAACTTATTTCTTCTTCATCTTCAGATTTTTCATATTCTTTGAATAATGAAGCAATTGCTGTTTTTTTAAGATTATTTTCAAATCCATATTTTAAAAATTGATAGACGGGTTGTTCTGCCGTTGTTGTATAAATTATAAGATTGTTATAATCCAAAAAATTTGGAGTCGTTAAAATTTTAAATAATAGATACGTTTTTCCGCAACCTGATCTTCCACAAATAACTGACAAAACTTTATTAGATAAATTTGGATGATGATTAAATTTAAGTTTTTTTTTATTTAATGGTAGCACTTCACTCATTTTTTAATAAAAAAATTTATTTTTATTTTTTTTATTTTTTGTTTCTAAAGAAGAAGAAAATTAAACTTCTCTAGCTTCGCGTGGGAGTTTATACCTCCCGAACCAAAAGATCTATCATAATCTCTTCACCTCCAAAATTTATTTCTTGTCCTTTTTCATCAGTGATTCTAATGTTAATGTTGTTAATAGTTTTTCTTGTAATAGGAAAATATATTAATGTTTGTGGAAATACATTTAATCTATAACCAATGGGTACAGTAAAAGCTGGAAAAACTGAATATTAAATTTGATAATTTACCATTTATATATCCTCCTTCAATAATGTCACAATGTACAACAATTGAATTTATTTCAGTTATTTTTGGAATCTTCTCACCTAAATGATAACCTTGACTATAGGTTTGTTTATTAAATCCTAATAGCTTTGACAATGATCTATCATGATTAAAATCAACTTGATGATTTTCGTCTAAAGTAAGAGAAAATTTATTAACTGCCGGTTCAACTGCAAAATGTAATTGTTTCTTATCTTTAAATGGTATACCTAAATGTCTCTTAATTTCATTTGATATTGTTTCAACTTCGTAAGAACCAGGAAGAAAAGTTAATATTTTCCATGTTTTGCCTTTATCAGTAGAATATCTAAATTGATCATTCACATCTTTGATAACGTTTTGAATAGTGTTAAATGTGGAGAAACTAGTCAATGCAATTTGATAATTTTTATTTTGTTCCAAATGTAGAATGGGTTCTAAATTACAAGTGTGTGATGAAGTAGTTGTTATAATTTTTAACGTCGTACTAAATTTTGATGAACCCAAAATCTCTGTCAAATTTTCTAAATGATTATTCATTTTGTCTAAATCTGCTGAACACATTTTTTAGTTAAAATTTTAAATAAATATTTTTTTATGAAATATTTTTTTTATAAAAAATTAAAAACAACAACATATTTCAGCTACGGGCGAAGCCCTTAAAGACATCAGAGATGACCGGTTATACTTTTATAATCCTCTTCATTTAGAATCTTCTTTTCTAACAGTCTTTTCAATATAGCATGAATTTCATTGAAACTAGAATTATGTCCTTCTTTTATTGCAGATATTAAAATATTTAATCTATTTAGTAATTCTTGTGGATCATCTGGTAAAAATATGGTTGTTTCAGTTTTCTGTTTTTCAGATAAACCTTTCCCTACTTTAACTCCCGTTGATAATAAATTTTCTAATTGTTTATAACGTCTAAGAGATTTTACTGCACCAACTCTGTCTAACATAGCTTTTATTTTATGAGATCTTCTACAGCATAATTATTTAAATCTGCTCCTCTTAAAAGATTAACAAAATTTCTATCTAAATTAAAAGGAGATTTATCTGGTGAAAAAATTATACCTCGAAAAGGTTGTGGAAATATTTCTTTTTGTCCGAGATAAAATCTAGGTATTGTTTTTCCATCTATAAATGAGATAGAATGTTCAAATTGCATAGATTTTGGTAATTTCTTATTAATGTTTGATTCTAGTAATCCATAGTCATCTAATACAGTTTTGTGCTCTGGATCTGTTATATCAATTTGTTTATCATTATTTGTACTTTCTTTTTCAAGAGTTTTAAATGGTTTCATAGTTTTCTCAAAATCAGTTTTTACTTGCTCGGTTTGCTGCATTTTTTCAAACATATCAGATTGAATACCAGCTTTTATCATTCTATGTTGAAGATGATTTTCTTTCATAATATTTCTTTGTTTTATTAACTCTTCTAATTGTTTTATTCTTTTAAAATTATCAGCTCTAATTTTATCCATTTTTAAAATATAATATTTGAATTTTGTGGTAACATTGGAATACAGCAAAAACATTTTACTGAACAAATTATTTTTTTATTGCTTTGTTGTTTGACATCTTTTCGTTTAAAGTTTTCTCGGTTAAAGTTTTCTCGTTTTAAGTTTTGTTTAATAAAGTTTTGCTTAAATTTTCGCTTAAAGTTTTTAGCTCTTCTAAAAAAAATTTGTCATTTTCTTCATTAGAAATTTTAGCATCACTAGAAATTTTGCCATCCTTTTTATTTTTATCATCAACTTTTTCTGTCTGTGATTGAAATGATATTTGATTTACTTCATTAGCTATTTGATCAAATTTTTCAATCTCATCTAACGTAATAACATTATCATCACATACTCTTTGAAAGTAGTAATGTAGTTTATCATAGACTTCTTTAATATGTAAATGCTTAGTTTTTAATGATTTTCGTTTCTTAGTTATTAAAGATTTATCTAACATTGTAACAAGTGAAGTTGCAAAAACACCCGTACCTGTTAAAGCTGTAGCAACTACTGGAATTACTAAAACACCTGAAGATATAACAATTGTCAAAGCACCTAAACTTATTGTTAAGAATATGCCAATTCCTTGTGTTACATTCTTAACTTTAGTCCATCTCTTTCTTAATTTTTTATAATGCTCTAATCTTAATAATAATTGAGATTCCTTATCTTTCATATACCTAACTCTATCTTTGTGTTTTTCTTTATTCATTTTTTCAATGTTAATCTTTTCAATGTCCATTAAAGTAGAACTACGTTCATATGATAACGAAGGATATATTCTTGCGGTTTCTTCCATTTTTGTTTCATCCACTTTTGTTTCTTCCATTTTTAAATGAATATTTTGAATAAATATTTTGAATAAATATTTTGAATACAATCTTCTGGTATATTGAGACTACGTGATATTTTGAGACAACTTAAATTTTCGTCTGCCTAAATTTTCAAAATTCTTAGACCACGTGATATTTTGAGACAACTTAAATTTTCGCCCTTCGGCCACGTGAAATTTGAAATCTACCTAAATTTTTGAAATTTTGATTTTTTTGAAAATTTTGAAAACCCCCGCAAAAGTGTGACATCCGGCGCAAGCGAAGCGAAGCAAAGCGAAGCGAAGCGTCGCGCCGGATGTCACACTATATACTACTGGCATTGATTCCTTTGCTTAGTTATTCGGATGAAGCTTTTTTAACATACGGTAAAATAGGGCGAATCAGACATTGTCGGTGAGAAATCTGTTTATTTGCTCATTGATAGCCACTATGACATGATTACTTCTGTCAGTGGTGGGCAACCAAGTTGTGGTAGCCACAAGGAGTTGCCCGCGAAAAGGCTAGCGGGCCACCAATTTCAAAAGATAGCAAGTAGTAAATTTCATTTATTCCGGCTGTTGCATCGTATCCCTGTCTATACAGTTGTCGTCTTACATAACAAAATTTTACATGTAAATGTATACAGCAGTACTGCACGCAACTAATTTGTTTGATGTTAAGGAATCATGAATGACTTTCTATAATTCATGTGAGTATTGAGGATCGTAGTACATGTGTATCCTATAAATGTGTACCTATCGTAGTGATTATTAACGTAGGTGTATAGCCTATATACAACTTGCAATTTCAGAGCACACCAAAAAAATGGCAGACTTACAGATCTAGTTGATTACATGACAATTGTTTGTACTGTATCGGCTGTTAGATGAATCAAATACCTATTATGATGAGTCTGACACTTTTGTTGCAATATTTTTTATTTAAGCCTTAAAAGAAGCTTAATAATCAAATTTTGATCAGTTTAGAAAAGCTGTTTCTTCAACCGAAATTTATATTTATCATGAATTGAAAATGTCCAAAATAACTACGCTACATTTATTTTATAATATTTGTAAAAATAAAACTATTTATTATATATATATATATATATTACATATATTATAAAAATTTAGTAAATTTTTGTCATGAAAAAATGCTATTCATGTTTATTACTTTCTTGGAGTAGGAATAATGAAAATATTGCATTCGGAAGTTACTCTTAATCAGCCCTATATATGTGCATTTTTGTCAACATCGTGAAGCAGCATGAGGCAATCAGCATTCAGTAGTCTATACTGCACTTTGAAATGCTTAATACCGATGTCAGATACACATGTGCAGTGAAATTAATTGATAATTATTCGCAACGTCTAGACATAAACTTGAATGAACAGCACTCGAAATTTAATTGGCACAATTGATCAAACCAAAAGTCAAACGTTTTGTGGTTTATTCTATATAGCTTTATAATACAAATTTCGGTTGAAGGTTTTTGTGAATTGATGCAGCCTATGATGTTCCATCCAATGAAATCCAAGCTGCGTCCCAAATGCTTTCATCTGCATCTGAATGTTTCGTGTTGCTTTCCTTTTTCTGTTGTGAATATGATTTTACTTTTCAGTGATTTGCCGGAAGCCGAGGAACTATTGTATTAATTGCTCAATATATTCGAATGCAGTTAATGCAAAGTATTTGCAGCTTAAGGCTGGAGCGTTATTCATCATTTTTCATTATTTTCATCACTAACAAAAACAGTCATTTACGTGATACATCAATAATTTAGTGACAACATTTCAGAATTTGACTATTTCTTCATAAATTGTCATCTCAACACGGATCATCAAATACTGCTATTGATCATAAAAGGAAATACAAGGGAATACTCTGATGTAAGAAGAAAATGAGATGTTGGGATGTCAATAAAAAATTATCAAATTTCACATAGGATGCTTTCATAATCAGATGAAAAAATTAGGACTAAAATAGTATATAATGTAGGTAAAGTCCATCATATTTCCAACATCCATTCATGAATGGAACGGTAAACCTGATCAATGAATGTATGCACAATTGGTTATCAATAAGAAAATGAAGTATTTCTAGATTCGATACAAAGATTTTCAGATGTTCAGTGGGCAAAAGTTTGTAAACACGTTCATGTACAGTGCATTAATGCAATCATAAGTCACCTCCCGAAATCGTATAGAGTGGTCTGCAGTCGTCTATTAAGTACCTCAATAATCGATTAATTTATATGCCAAATCAAATCTAGCATTTTAACCATAGAAATGGATCCTCATCTCATGTTTTTGTCTTCTAGATGTCTACGGATAATTGTGTAATTTTTCACTACTTCATAGTTTTGGCATAGCTATTCAGTCCCTTCCATTCAATATTTCAATACTATTCTGTTGTCAATTGCGATATCAAATAAAACTGCTTATAAGCGCTGGCGAAAAAGTAATATCATAGCTGTCGCTACAAATCAACCATTGATTCCATACTTCCCTTATATACTTACTTTGCTCAATGCTGTCTCTTTATGAGTCCTGCAAACAAATGATTGAGAGGTGCCATAGAAACTGATACCGCTATACTGGTCGAGTGGACCACAGTTTTCTTGTATTCTATAGCGACTGCCACTTTCTATATGTATTACATGTATAATTGTTTGTACTATATACTTGTACTGTAATATTATAAACTCTGGTAGGACAAGCAGAATATCACTTCAGTAGTTAAAAACATTATTCGTAGGAAAACGGACGTCTTGAAAGCATATTGAGTGTCATGCCGTCTAACCCTCCACAAATAATTCATGAATGCCTCCCTGAGAACAACAAGAGATTCTACGGAATCAGGGTCGAGACGTGAACGAACTTCACTGACTATCCGACCGGCACTGTTGAAATGTCGTTCAGACTCACTGCTGATACTTTTAATTGCATATATAGACCTCACTATTGCCGAAAGGATAGGGAATTCATTTTTATAAGTCTCATTGATGATACATACATGTATTTTGAATTTTCAAAGCGATGTATTATTCATAGCAATTTAGGTACTTTCAAAGTTCGTTATTGCATATCAAAGCATGGATATCCATGATCAAAGTTATGACAGATTTCATTGCGCGTCAGAAGAAAAATCTTTACGTAATCATTATTAATTAATTTAATTGCTGACTTTTTTATTGACAACAATCATTTTAATTCTCTGTACAGACTCAGGCCGGTCTGGCCGGCCGGCCGACATGTCAGGCCGGGGCGGGTTCCATCCCTGGAATAGTTGAAGAATCTTAGTTGCCTAGGTTCCATTTTGCGAATGTTCTAATTAAAATGGATGTCACACTGCTGAAGCTCAAAGACTAATTCGATGATAATCTCGCAAGGAATGCAAATGATAATCCAAATGAAGAACATCGCTTTTTGTGTCTTTTATTCGTACACAGCTGCAAACTATTCTCACTAAGTAAAGACAGGTATAGGCTATATCGGGATGAAATCAACAGACAACAATACACGGTGTGCATATATGTGGTTATAACCATACAATTCCGACTTTTCTCTTTGTTTGAGTTAGCGAGACTAGAATGAACAACAACTGCTGATGGAAATTTCAGCCGCTCGACTACGCACTTGCTGGATCTTCAGAAAAAGCAAATGACTAAAGCATGCAACAGTTGAAGATTCTTGCCGCAAGTTGTTTGATCAAAGTATATGAAAAGAAATTATTGACAACAGAGGTCTGTCGTAGTTCATTGAATATCGAAAGAGAATGACAGCTATTAAGTCAATACAAGACACCAACGCCGTTGACTAATACCTCCTGACTAAATACCATAGCAATCGAACAATGAGCAGCCAGTTCAACATTAAACACGCCAAATTTGTGCAAAGTTTCAGTGACTGTTATCAACCGGATCACACAGCCAAGAGACACAGACGATGTCAAGTTCTACAGAGAAGTTTGTGAACGTGTTTTCATGCGCCTGCTAAGTATTTTTAAAATGATCGGAGGGCCCAACATTATCGAGAAAACTTGTGCGCAATGATCTGAATTCTTCGAATCTGAAGGAGTCGTGGCGATCGGAACATTTTGAATGAATTCAGAGCAATCCGCAAGCGACGCATGACTATTTTCCTATCTCTGTAAGGTATTAAAAATTTCTTGTTGCCCGCTTATTAAGTTCCTGCATGTGCCATCTGTTTGAATCAGTTTGCACTTCTAGCAAAGTGATGCGATTAAACAATCTAATTCTGTGCATACATCTATCCACGACGTTCTATTGTCTTCAAAGTCCATGGCACAGAATGAGACAGATCGTCTCTTCTTCTGTTTGACTTGAAAGGTAGCATTGTAACATGTAACGCTAATTAATAGCGAATAACTAGAAGTGCAAACTGATTCAAAACAATGGAACTTACTAAAACATGCAGGAACTTACTAAGTGGGGAACATAAATTTTTAATGCCTTACAGAGATAGGAGAAATACTCGTGCGTCGCTTGCGGATTGCAGTGAATTCTTTCAAATTCTCCGACCGACACGATTCCTTCAGATTTGAAGAATTCAGATCATTGCGCAAAAGTTTTCTCGATCATGTTGGTCGTTCGGATCTTCCCACTTAGGTATTGTCTTCAAGTTCTAGAAAGCGACAATTCTATTTTGTCTCTTACGCTATTGTTCCTGCATGTGTCATGTCAAATATCAGCTAAGTGAAGACTGTTGTGTACAGCTAACCATCTCATGTCTCTGCGCTAAGATTCAGTCCTTGCATTGCCCATGAATAGTGCTGTTTTCGATTTCGATTTCGAAAACGTTTTCGAAATGCACCAATTTAATTTTTATAATTTCGATTTCGATTTCGAAAACGTTTTTATAATTTCCATAATTTCGATTTCGACTTCGAAAACGTTTTCATAATTTTTATAATTTCGATTTCGACTTCGAAAACGTTTTCATAATTTTTATAATTTCGATTTCGACTTCGAAAACGTTTTTATAATTTTAGAAATTTCGATTTCGAAAACGTTTTTATAATTTTTATAATTTCGATTTCGAAAACGTTTTTATAATTTTAGAAATTTCGATAATGTTTTTATAATTTCGATTTCAAAAATGTTTTTATAATTTCGATTTCGAAAACGTTTTTATAATTTCTATAATTTCGGAAATGAAATCTAGTGGCGAAATGCGAAAACAGCACTATGACAGTGCATAATCGTGATTGATCAAAGGACAAAAATGCCCTATTCATCCTGCTGTCATTTTACATTTCGATTATTAATGGTCAATATTGAGAAAATTATTTTTACCCATGAAAATGTGATCAGAAGTGATTTTTCATCCGTTAGGCCTTGAAGTTTTTAATCAACGGTCGTTGGGTTTAGTTACAAGTGGACGATTTAAATATCTATTCAAATAAATGCAATTATTCAAACACGTCCTTCATACAGGCCTATCCAAAGAAGACTATTTAAGTTCAAATTAGTTAAGGAATTATCTATTTCTACGGTTATTTAGTGAGTATTCATTCATTTTTTGATAAATGCATATAGGTTATTGATTTAAGGTTTATAGTGAATACGGCTGTTTTTCATTAAAAGAAATTGAAAAATGAAGTGCTTTTCTAACTAAATTCATTATAATCACTACCAAAAGACCCATACAAAAAATAGTAATCTATGATGAAAGTTCACGATGGCATCTATTTAAAATAGTAATCTATGATAAACGATCACGATTGCACCTGATGAGCCCCTCACGCTCTAAATGGTCCCCAGATAAGGGGCCTCGTCTCCCTCCACTTACTATCCCTGCCTGGCTGAATACTCGTTCAAGGCACGCAGCTGAAGGGAGTACAGCCAAAATTTGCAGTGCAAGAGTTAATAGCTCAGTATTCCGATCGAGCTGCTTCAACCAGAACGTTGTAACGTCAATTTCATCAGTCAATAGACTTTGCTCCTCGTACTCTGTTAATATCATTTCCTCTGGCTTACCAGCATGGTGTGCCCGTTGTAAAGCCTCAAATCTAGCCTTTTTTCTTTTGAAGGCTGCTTGCGTCAATGCATCGGAGAAAGTTTCATGCATTTCCAAACAGTCAGATTCAGGATGTTCCAGATCATGATCTTCAACTTCACTTGTCGGTTGCTGCTTTCTATTTTCTGATAACATTGATATGCCTTTGTCATGTTTGACGCTTCGTCAGTAAGGACGCGGAAGCTGGAACAAGGCTTGATACCGAAATTTCCACATATTTGAAGTCATGGCTTTAATGGCGTCACCTGTATGGGGTGATGGAAATGAGCGAACAGCCAGTGTCAAATTCTGATAAGTTTTGAGCTTTGTACAAAAGTATCGAACACGTACACCAAGAAACGATTCCGACAAACCACGCTTGCTTCAAACATCGGTGATAAGAAGTATGTTCTCAGCATGGCTGATTGGCAGAGTCTTTCTTGCATCATATGTTTTAAAGAGTCAATACATTTGTTGTACTCTTTGTTCAGGCGACCGCGGCCTGGTATCACAAAGCTTGGATTGAGAACTTTTATCCATTGACGGAAAACAACATATTCAGTCACTGATAGCGGGATATTGTTTGACATAAAGGCAAGAGCCATCTTCCGAATGATTAATTTTTGGTGCGGATTCTCACGGTTGTAGATTAACGGCGCGAAGAAGTTAGTTTTAGAGGAGCTGGATGGTGCTGACGCTGAATTTGCCTTCTTTGTGATAGAGACTTTCTGTCTGTCTGATGCGTTGGCTCCTTCAATATCTGTGTATTCGGCGAATTCTTGAGGATGTCTACTTTTCAGATGGACTTTCGGAAATGTGGTATTCTTTCCCGAACACTTCCATTGGCAGCCTGCGGTTTGACAACACGTTTCTCCGGTGTTCTGGTCGGAATCAAAGAACTGCCACAGAGCTAAGCATGATTCTATAATTTCAGAAATTTCGATTTCGAAAAGTTTTATAATTTCGATTTCGAAAATGCTTCTATAATTCTAGAAATTTCGATTTCGATTTCGAAATCGATTTTATAATTTTTATAATTTCGATTTCGAAAACGTTTTCATAATTTTTATGATTTCGATTTCGAAAACGTTTTTATAATTTTTATAATTTTGATTTCGATTTCGAAAACGTTTTTATAATTTCTATAATTTCGATTTCGATTTCGAAAATGAAATCTAGTTGCAAAAACAGCACTGCCTATGAATAGAAAGTACGAAAGGCCTCGGGTTCATCATTTGACGTTGTTTTTTTCCTTTTTAATTAAACACACTTGTTTTGACAAGATGCGTGTACATGTATGAGACAGCATCTTTTATCTCCACAGGCTATCACATTAATTCACATGGATTGATGATCAGATGGACTTCTTCCATCAATAATCAGATTATTGAGTAATTAAAACATAATTAATCATGAAATTGACTCGAGATGAAGATGAGTAGCGGATAATTAAAATTCTATTTATAGAATACGAACGATTTCTCCGAATGGAATTCAAATTAATGATTTCTTGAATGAAAGGAAAAGCAATTAAAACTGTCTCAATGATGCTTCATAATGCTGTATTATTGGCTGAGTATTGTAATTTTTCATTTAGGATATTGCGTCATTGCTTCATTTAACCAAACATCTTTTTCTTCATCCTTCACACTATCTGCTCACCGCTTCCAATATCCCAACCCTATTAGCCTCAAGTTTTTTCTTGTCGGTGAAGTATTAGGGGGGCAATTATGGCCCCTTACGATTTTCTAAAACATGAATTTATATGTCTCAACATGATGGGAATCACATATTATTGGTATGCTCTATCCGATCGTGCCACCAGTTTTTCTTTTGAAGTTGATCTTGTTACTATAAATAACATTTTGAAATTCAAACAATCTTTTTCTATAATATCGAAGTTGTGTCTAAAACAGACGACAGAATTTTATGAAAATGACAGTAGAAGCTAGTTAAAACATGGTCCGTCTGGTGATGTTGTCGATTTTGCATTTCAAGCGGCTCTTATCACTATTAATGGCGCTTTAAAATTCAAACAATCATTTTTAAAAAGAATTTCGTATTTATATCTATATCGTGACGACATGCGGCAGCCTGTGAGACGAAAGTGCCATTTACTGCATTTCCGATTGTCACTTTTCCACTGTGCAGAAGCTGAAGCGTTCTCTGTAATACTTGGTTTCTCTGACCTTATTTGCCTGTTTCATAAAAATATGAAAATTTTATATTTTCAGAATTGTTTACAATCTGACATGGATTAATGATCAAAGTGCATAGATGCCATTTTTGTGCATTTTGTCCGATGATACGAGTGAAAATAAAGCTGTAGAAGGAAATAAATTAGAAATTTTCATATTCTGACAGCAAAGACTGTAATTTGATTTGCATTCCATTGAAATAATGTTCAAAGAATGGATTCAAACATGCTTTCCTTAATAACTTGATGTCGTTTGCCAATATACCCTTTTACTTATCATCGTGTTTTAACCTACAAACGACCCCGACACTGTCGCAAGGTCATGTCCCTTCGCATAAATGAATTTTCATCATGTCATAGCAATAATGAAATTGTATTGAAATCAAATGCAGCCCACGTGGAGGGTATGAAGAAAGTAAGTTATGAAGTCAAATGCAGTGTCATAATACACGGAATATATGCATTGTCATAATACACGGAATACATGCAGTGTCCAATGCACGGAAGACATGCAGTGTCATAATACACGGAACACAGGAACACAGGAACACACATAGTATCATAATATACGGAATACTTGCAGTATCATAATACACGGAATACATGCAGTGTCATAATACACGAAATACATGCAGTGTCATAATACACGAAATACATGCAGTGTCATAATACACGAAATACATGCAGTGTCCAATGCACGGAAGACATGCAGTGTCATAATACACGGAAGACAGGAACACAGGAACACACATAGTATCATAATATACGGAATACTTGCAGTATCATAATACACGGAATACATGCAGTGTCCAACACACGTAATACATGCAGTGTCCAATGCACGGAATACATACAGTGCCATAATACACGGAATACATGCAGTGTCCAATGCACGGAATACAGGAACACACGTAGTATCATAATACACGGAATACATGCAGTGTCATAATACACGGAATACATGAAGTGTCATAATACACGAAATACATGCAGTGTCATAATACACGGAATACATGAAGTGTCATAATACACGGAATACATGCAGTGTCATAATACACGAAATACATGCAGTGTCATAATACACTGAATACAGGTAGTGTCATAATACACAGAATACCTGTGGTGACACGGAGTACATTTAAACTTATAAACATAGATCTCAACCTCAACTTCGATCACAAACCTGACCTGGAAAAGCATTTTAGTCCGGCCGCCACACCCCAAAAATGAGCCGAACCTTGCTTTGTCGGATAAAGTTTTTCTTTCTCCATACATCAGTATAATATAATTTTGTTAAAAAGAATCAGGAAGGTGGGCATCCAAAACCCTTGAGAATTCTGAGAAAGTCAAGGCTATGTTACTGCAATTTTCATGCTGAATTCACGTGAATTGTTTGTGTACAAAATAATAAAGTTCAGATCATAACTATAAGGTACAAAGAGTGTTTTAGTATAGTCAAACAAAAGCATTAATATGCTTGCAAAAGTTATCATTTCATATACGATTTCAGATTATCTCACGAGAGAGTCTCTATTTATCCATTCAGACAAGAATGTGATGTATTTACAACTTATGAGATGAAATATCAAATGTGAATGTTTCTACTGGTTGAATATCTGAGAGATCTCGTCAGTCCAGGATCGTATTTTGTCTCTTTCACTGTTATACATGTCTACTGAATCATTGTTGTGGACTAATAA
>CAJQUW010004113.1:0-24070 GCA_907163375.1 Prostheceraeus crozeri | reverse complement strand
GACAACAACTAGGCATGAAGTCCAGTGTTTTTTTAAGAATCGCACCGCATGGGAAGACGTACAACATGCACAGGAATCGTTCAAGAGCATATTTATTGTTATCTAAGAAAAATCATGTTATACCGGTATGTAGGTCGCACATTTTGATTATCTGTTTGTATTTTCTAATATAATCGGGGTATCTTTATTCATAATGTAGCATTTTGAACTATTAACAGAAAGAAATCATAGTTTTATATGTATTATTATTTATATGATTTTTATATGACTAATGATTTATAAGGAAATTATCAATTTCTGATTTTTTTAATTCTCACGCATAACCCTGGTAACAAAAAGTTTTCAGTTGTGTATTCCATATTCAGATGTTTATTCTTAAAAAAGGAATGGTAACTACTCCATAAACATAGATTCATTTAGGCTAATTGAGAACTCGTCAAAATGTAAGAGCTTTTATCACTATTTCAAATATAATGCAAATACAAAACAAAAGATTGTAACATAAACGGGACATAGTATACTATCATAACCAAAAATGACATTCTTCATCCTCGAGAAAACCTTCAAAATGTTCATTTAAGTCTTCATCGTCTTCCTCATCGACTTCTTCGTGCTCACCGATCTTTGTCACTGATTTCAAAGCACTTTCGGTGACGGTACGTCGCGTATTTGAATTCAGCCATTTCTGTGCTATATCGAGTGCCTGTTCATCGGATAAATCGTCAGGGCCATTGATCTGAATCATCATTAGGGCGTTGAGGGTAGACGCTAGAAATCGATTGCGCGATTTCGTCTTGATACGCGCCATTGTGGAAAAGCCGCGCTCTAGCCAGGCTGTAGACATTGGAAGTGTCTGCTTTATGTGAGCTAGCACGACCAGCGCCGGGTATTTCATCTGAGCCACTGTATCAGTACACAGTCGCCGACAAATATCCGCCGTTGTCTTGCAGGTCTGGTATGTCGTTCCGACAAGGCGCTCTTTAAAAGATTGAAAGTCTGCCATTGCCGTTCGCTCGCAGCCGTCTCTAGGCATTAAACCTTCGAACTTCTTGTAGAGCTCCAGCAGAGATCAGTTACCAAAATCACGGCGTTCGTCATAATTCATTGGGACTTGCTTTGGATCGAATATCTTAAAATTTCCGAGCATTTCAGGTTCAGGAAAACGCTTGCTCACGCAATCGATGACATTAAGGTAGTACTTATTCGCCAGCTGCTTCACAAACTATTCGTCACTTGTCGTAAAGTCACTCAGCACGCTTTCATAGACCGACCACGAATCTCTTAGGCTTTTGCACACTGTGTGGCCACTCGACATTTGGCGTATAGTTTCTATCGTCTCGTGCAAACATTTCGTCGCATGCGTAAAGTCCAAGTTACTTGACTGATAAATTTTACAAAGAATCGACAATTCTTTGACAACAGGTTCCAGCAGATGTAAGCAAAAATGAAATTCTTGCAACGAATCAGTCGGAGAACACCAATAGCAGTAGCATCGTTGAAAGAGGCAAAATGATCAAGGGCAACCCAAACTGCAGAAATCTCCGACATGGCAACCTGGATAGCAACAATATGTGACAACCACCGTGTGCAGCCTGCCCTGGCCAATTGTTTACCTTTGGTTTGCATTACCGTTTGTACTTCTTGTAATTTTGAACGCTTCAAGGGAGATCTAGCAAAAAATTTCCACATTTGAACCAAAGAATATTCGAAATCCAAAATGATTTTCAATTCTTTGACAGAATCTGCACATGCCAGTGCTAAACGATGAGCGTAACAATGGATATATATTGTAAATGGAGAAAAACTTCCTTTACCTTCGTAGACAGAGAACTGTGCTTACCAAGCATTACGGCTGCACCATCGCAAGCCAGTCCAACATGTTTGCCAATATCGAGTTCATAGTCAGAAGCAACAGAGTTCCAATATTTAAAGAGATTCACCGCTGTACCACCATCAGCATCTACACGACGTATGTCTAGAAATTTGTTTATCACTTTTTTACTTCGCGAATGTAGCGAACGAAGGTTATGTACTGCTGGTGATTCGTAATGTCAGTACTTTCATCAACCATGCTATCCCAACATGGACTGGCTCGAATGTCGGCGGATATCTCATCAGCGAGGGTGTCAGCAATGAGTAAGATCATTTCACTCATTGATGTGGAGCTTGTATGATGGAAATCGCGCAGGAGATTGTTTCGTCCAACCTTGTCGACGAGTCTTTGAAGAGACGGCAGTTTGCGGTTAGCGATCTCCTCCTTCACTAGCCAATATATTGTGTGAATACGTTCTGATGCCGTTGTCAATTTAGATTTCTGTCGCTCAACCAGCATTGCTGCAAACGCAGACGACGACTTTAGCCGTTCACGTTCGACTGCTTCTTTGTGACGATCGGTTTTTAGATAATCTTCGAGTAGGCCGTTTTTTTAGGATACGCTGGGTGCCGACTGAATTGCCAGGCCGTATTACCTAGGCCTTTCATGTCGTGGGACTTGCACAAAGTGCAGAAGACACCACCGTTGTCAGTCATAGTGAAGTTCGGAATTCCAAATTATATATTAGGACCACAAATCGCAATCCACTTTCGCACCTTCGATGCATGACTAGACACAGAAGAACACAAACGTGAAGTTGATGGAGTCGATGCTGTAGCAGTTATAGCCGGTGATGGCCCCGTCGTAACAGACGAACTCGAAACTGGTGTTGACGTGGTTGGCGCAAAAGAAAGTCGCAACTGTTTTTGTTTTAGCAGAGCAGGTGGGCTTTTCTCACGTTTAGGCATTTTAGTTATATTGTCCGAACTAAATATTTTCAGTTATTGTGTCCAAGAGCAATCGCTAACCTCGTAAGTGTAACTTTTTACTATGACTCACTCGCACAGGCTGTAGTGATAATTCCTTCATTCGCACGGTCGACATATGACGTGAGTCACAGTCAAAGCTTCCCTATTTTGACGATGATAGATGCGACCATAGACAAAAGAGAAACAGAGCGCGCGGAATCTTGCCAGCGACGATGCCTGAGTGTATTATATGCCGATCAGATAGTCTACTAATTCACATCGTATCACCTGATCAGCGCACTGGAAATTTTCCCATGCAGAAGAGCTTAAAAAAACGCTGATGACGTCACAACTGTGAAAACGTAGACTGACTTGTGTGGGAACATCTCGCTCAATTATCATGAAGATGGTGGAATTTCCTGCAGCTGGTGTACTCAATACTGCACAGATATCGGTAAAATAGGATCATGACTGGATGTTTTAGGACAAGTGCAAGAGTCACGTGCGTCAATTACGCGGAGTTGATCTTCACTGTCAGATGAAACGTTAAAGAATCATCTAAAGCAAAAAAGTATTTTCAAAATAGCAAGCAAATATTCCTTCCTTCTTTTTCCAGGAAATATTTGTATTAGATGCATCTTCAATATGTAGATAAACAATATCAGTAGTAATCCCATCGCAGACGGATATGCAAATGTGCACCGACGAAGAAACGGCTTTCAGATTTGGAATCCTCATGACTTTCTGCATCAGATAGGTGGGTTTATAGCAAAAGTTGATACACGTCTCCTGTCGTGCATTTGAGACTTGGATTTTTTTGCAGGTTTTGGATGTTTTGGGATGAGAAAGGCCATTTTTAGGCATGAAGGAGGCTTCTGAGTGGAAAACAGATGGCAAATTTGGATTCTTCGTGAAATTTTGGGTCGGGAAGGTTGCTTCCAGCTCAATCGGACGAGACTTGGAAAACCGACCCCGACCCCCTCCCTCCCTCCCCCCGGCAGGCAAGAGCAGGCACACTTACAAAACCAGAGAAGGTTTTGGGAAACAGAGAAGGGTTTTGGAAATGACGGGAAGGCAGGAGTGGAAAGACTTGTTTCTCGACCGACTTCTCTCGACTATATAAGTGGAGTCTCTGCCGACAGGCATGAGTTCAATCGCTAGTCGAGGTACCGGTAGGTGAACTCCAGAGCTCCGATGATAGCATAGCAGCACGTTATTTTATTACTACCCGATTAACCAAATTCAATGGCACTCTATGGTATTCTATGACACGCAATGGGAGAGCCATAGCACACTTTAACGTTCAATCGAACTCTATTGGATCCAATTGCACTGGAAGTGGGAAAATATGAGTGCCATAGAAGCTATCCAAAAGAAGCAAACGCGCAGCGACAGTTTTGACTCCGTAATCTGACTTTGTCCAATGATATTGCAACATTTGCATGTTCAGTATAATTTCAGATGCTTTTGGCATGTGCAACAGTCATTGTTAATCACATCCTTTGGTCGTGTCTCAGTGTCTCGTATTTTTATGAAAATCCGTCGTTTGTTGAATTAATCATCTTATCCGGTTTGTCTCAACCATCACACCAATGGAGTAAGTTCAATTGAAACGAATTTATCATTTGTATAGTCCATCAGTCAAATCATCAAGTCCTCATTGTTTCAGCAATTCATTCACGCACTGTTTTATTGAATTATTCAATTATTTAGATTTTTCGAGGTAGGAATTAGAGCTACTGTATTATAAGATTTCTGTAGACAGTCTTATCTATTCCTTGTTCTATTGTCGTATGTGTAAAGTAGACAGTTCAACAATACGTTCAAGTGCTATGCCATGTGTGCTATCACAGCACAAAAATTATTGCAAATTTGAATATTTTATTTAAATTTAATTATTCAGGATATTAACTAAAAAATCGTAGAACTTTCTAAGCGAAGACCTGCGCATACATTTATGCTATAAGTCTTGAAGATACGCTGTAATCACTTAAATGATGCAGCAGTTAGTTGCACTGAAATTATAACAGAATTTCTCTTAATTTATATTCCGGGTATAGGCCTATCTTTTGATTCCGCTTGTTTCATAGCTTTCTCACTGGCCCAAGCATATCATCGTAAGTTATTTAGGGGTCTAGCAGTTAGTTCAAACAGCTGTGCAAATATCATCCAATGCTATACGCAAAGTTTTTAAGTAAACAATTTTGATTATGTTTTTAAATTTCAGTTAGGGTTGATCGGTTTCTTTCAACGAGTCTGCTGCGTCTTCTGAGAAATCCACGTTCGGTGAAATCCTCGAATCGGTGTTTTAAGCCATGAAGTAAGTTATCAAGTCCTCGGTGTTCTAACAATTTATATACTACTATCTGAAAGAGTTATAGTCCAATTATTTTTGGTCTTTTAGCTATCATTTAGAAAATCGTTATTTAATTTCACTTTCAAAACCTTTGATATGTATTCTATCAGGTTGACTCCACTGTTAATTCTAAAGATTCTAAAGATTCTAAGATTTCCAAACAGCAAGTTAGTGAAATTTTGACGGGCATTCATAAAATATCACTTTAAACACACTGTTGCTGGCAAATAGCCTAAGTTACTGCACCTGCAATAATTAATATGATAATATAAAATTTAATATTTAATAAAATAAAAATTTAATATAAAAACTGCTTTTAGCAAACGCAATGTAAATGGAATAAGAAAACATTGTTTTCAATATTAAAAATCAAATAGGACTATTTAATTATTCTATTTACATTGTGTACGCAAAAAGAAGTTATTATTAATAATTGCAGGCGCACTTACTTAGGCGATTTGCCAGCAGTATGTTTAAAGTGATATTTAATGAATCGAAATTTCACTAACTTGCTAATTGCAAATCCCAAATTTACCCAGGCATGGCTGCAACCTTAAATAGGGAGTTGTGTCGATCTTGAGAGATGTGAACTAGGTCTGCTGATGATTCCTGATTTTGGATGAAATAGCAGCTATTCAGATCTGTTTCAATTATTTTCAACTGAGGATGTAACTCAATATTTAATTATTCTACCTCCCAACTTTAGGTAGAATATTATTGTTGTCATTATTCCAGTTCAGTCATAACATTTTGCGATAGATAGTGTGTTATAGTCATATTTCTCTGTTACAACATTAACAGTATTTTAACATAAGCTGTTCGCAATTCGTACATGTATTCATCTCAGATCGACTAATTTCAACAATTTTTTTTAATAGCATGATTCAAGATCAGACATGTCTTTCTTTCATATAAAAGTAACAAATTTTTTAAGCACCGGTGATAGAGTTGTCAATGCGGGTGCGTATCAGCAAATCCAATGTGCTAAATCAATGTATTTTTCTGAGAATTTACTTTTAATGAGTATTGGAAATAGTAAAAGAATTATTCAAAAGTGTGTTTGTCTGTCGATTTATTCTCAAGAGCTAATTTCATTTCATACAGATCAATCAATCATTTCAAGATCTAGATGCAAAAGATATGGTGATTAGTGTCTAAGGCTTATGTTTTTAGATCAAATTTGTTGCTTGACATGTTTGGTGCTTGTAGATAGCTAATTGAGAAGTGTTTCAATTTCTTTGTTCTGATGTGAACGAGGCCGCTTTATACTACCAATCTAAGTTTTGAAAAAAATCACATTTTTCTTCATAGAAATGAAGAAGGAAAAAACGAAGAGGAAATGATATTTGCAAGCATGGAAATTATGTGTTAAAAATCAGTTCTGTGTACCTACTTGTTAAAAACATAATAATATATGAACTTACAGTGATTACGATTAAGCAATGATTCACATCTATATCAATCACATATCGATGTGAATAACTCCACGTTTAAAAAAATGTTCTTCATCAAAATATTGACCTCTGTAAAAAATATTATCAAAACTGAAGACAAATGGATCCATTTTAGTTCGAACATTAAAACCTGTAGTCAATTGTCAGATCAATTGTGAAGGGCTTGAACTAATTTTATACGAGTATGTGTTACGCAATATTTTGACTGGGAGTTGGGGAGAGTTGCGAAGTTAGCAGCACATGGCTTGAAGTCTCCCAGGACTTTGGGACCCAAAATTATTTAATTTCATTTAGTTGCTTTCAGACATTTGAAAGAATTTCATATTTTCGTGCACTTTTCTGGATGGTTCAGATTTTGCGGATTTTCATATTTAATATCCTGCTCCAGCAGTCTGATGAAAGATATCTTTCCACATGAATATCACTAATAAGATCAGGACTAGGATTCAGTTCTGTGATCCTGCAATTATTAAATTAATAAGAGCTTACTTTTCATCTATTAATACATTTCAAGACGGCCGCCTTAAATAAAGGAGTGTAAATTCCGACATTTAGTTGTTCTGACAGGAAATAGATCACTATCAAGCAGCGTTTTGCGTGTGCAGTGGTGGTCAGAAGGGGGTGGATGCCGGGATGCATTCCCCCACCAGCCCAAAGTATTGTGATATAAAATATGAACATTCAATTTATCAATTTGACATCAGCATATTCTACATTTTAGCTTCCAAGCAATAATTTGGCAATGCATCTGCACTGAAATAGTACAAAAGTCGGACGGCGAAACGAACTCTATCTCGTTACATCATTTCCGCTTATATCACTGATTTAGAGCTTATCAACTTAGAGACATGTAAAACCAAGGAATGTAGCGGCCTCCGCAATAGGTTTGTTTATCCTAGGCATCTCAGATGTTGATGACCCGCTGTGATATTGCGTATCCTACATGATGCACTTGAATTAACAGATGTTCTACCCATCAGCTCTGTGATGCAAGAAAGTTGACCAAGTGCTTTCAAATCTGTTCGACCCACGGACCTTTCACCCACAGCATTGCCGGGAATCGGGATGCGATCTTGAAATAGACGTTAAAAATTTCCCGCTGTGGAGGTCATTGTGGGAATAGCGCATTATGAATTATGATATAAAACACATCAAAGCAGTGAATACTACGAGCTTATCTTAGCTTATAAGTTAGCACATTCGACAGATACTTCTGTCCCACTTTGTGCCTATAATCATATTTCGGTTTTACATCATCAAATCTTATTAATTGAATAAGTGAAGAAATAGATCGTTAAAACGAGAGACTCTACAATTGAGAGTGTGTTGTGTCGATCGCCAGCAAATAAGTGATGTCTTTATGCATGTATGTAATTGAGTATGCGCGATCCATGTATTATTGAGATTAAATATGTACTAGCCATGATTCCCCTTTCTTTGTTATTCCCATGCTACAATTCCCATCAAACTGAGGTGACCGACTTTTCAAAGAAACAAAGAAGAGAATCTATTCATAAAGATGATGAGTTGCTCTCTAAATAAGCATGTATGGACCAAATGTAATGACAGAAATCTAATATCACCGCCACCACAGTATTTTAATTAGGGCTATGAAGCTTGAATCCATGGTCCATAATATTTGAAATTATTTTAATTACGTATTAAAATTATAATTCACACTTGAATTTTAATACAAACATGATAATCACCCTAATAAGTTTAACCTCTTTCCTTTTTATCTGATGCGTTTTTAGTAGGTGAAAGCATAAGAGCATAAATCTCTAATAATAGCAGTGCTTTTAAATCTAAAATTCTACCAGTATCGCAAGATGCTTACAAAAAGTTAGAAAAGACAATAACTTTACATACTTACACCTTGAATATACGCATGCATGCATGGAAACCAATATAGTCTAATGTTCCATAAAGTTTCATTTTACTTACTTATTGTCATAAGTTTATTTGTCTGCTCTCACTAGGTGTGACACGCAGACTGAATCAAACTAATTGAAACATGATTCCTGCTAGAATATCGATCAAGCAATGGACAGTCACTGGACAAGCAATCACGAAATGAATAAGTAGTAGCTAAAAAGTACATATGCAGAAAAATTACTAATAGGAAAAGAAGTGCATCGACAACTTGAATAAAAAAAAGGACCATTGTCTGATCGATATTCTAGCAGGAATCATGTTTCAATCAGTTTGATTCATTCTGCATGTCACAACTACTGAGAGCAGACGAAACGCAGTTGTGACAACAAACAAGTAAAATGAAACTTCTGGCGATGTTTTTCATCTGCAAGATCACAGCGGGGCGCATTTGCATTACTATGTTATAATCCTATATTAATAATATAAATCTCCAATACAAGAAACATAGCAATTATCAAATACTCTTCAATTGCAATATTTTGCATTATTTTTCATTTAAATGAAGTTTATCTGCCTATATGCAGAACGTCTATGTTCCATCATCAACTTATCATTTATCGCATATTTACAATGTATTTCCTGTTTGTTGCAGATCAACTCCTACTACATTTCCCAATGGAAGAGAAAGAAATATGGTGAATGATTTCTGAGAAACTTTCCATCGAAGCAAGTGTTCAAACGGCTAAAAATAGAAGATATTAAAAATCATTGGCTGTTTTTTGAATTAATGGCGTTTTGTGAATGATCATGAAATTAGCTAAAAAATAATGCTCCATAGTGTGATTGATTCTCAAACTATTTTTTTTAAAATCTGGGCCGGACTTTCACCGACATGTCAAGGGGATCGAAAGTGAAAAGTGCAAATACCTCATGCATGTTGTCTTTAAATTGACATTATCACAAATTGCTAAACTAAACTGATTATTCTTTACAATCATGATCACATAAAGCGTCAGTATGTCGCGGAAAGGTTTAGACACGCTGTAGCATTAGGAGCTGCCATGAAAACTGAATTTCCCAAAATTCTATGGGACAGAAGTTCGATAGAACAGGATTTCCCGAAATTCGATAGGACAGGATTTCCCACAAGTCTATGGGACAAATTAGTCCCACAGGCAATAGGATCAAAGTTCCCCAAAATTCAATGGGACAAAACATTCCAACAGTGCCATAGAATAGAGTTCCATAGCAATAGCACTACCCGCTATAGGAAAATTACAATAATTCCGTAGGACGTTTCCTATAGGAGTGCCATAGATTTTGGTTAATCGGGTAGCTAGCGAAGCCACAGTCAATGGGCGGGCATACATGTATACGGTACTTGCATTTTCAATTGTACGGCATATATTTTCCTCATACGCTCGTATACTGTATTTTTTAGTACATGTATACCGGTAATCTTGCATAATAAGCATCACTTTGATTATACTTACATGTACTATCTGCCGTCCGAAAGTAGCTGACATTATTGGTAATTTGCAGTTTTTGTACCGTACTTTCAAATTAAAAATTCAATTAGTGCACCTGTATTCAATGCAACAAATTTACTCGTATAATCTCTCGTTTTATTATTTTTCAGGTTTCGGTGCCGATCGGTATGGCAAAGTGAAAGCTGAAACAGGGTCAACTGTGTACAAAAAGTTACGTAGTGAAGCGAAGTTACTGAAAAAGCAAAATTTGTCGTGAATACACGTAATACATATCATGTGGAAATGTTGCACTTTTTCTTCAATTTAATTGTCGTATTATTTTCGTGCTAGAGGAGTCTTAAATGTGGATACTTTTATCTAAGGAAATCGAAGGCTTTTCTAAATTGCCTATCTATGACCTAAGTCTACGGGAATGCTGAGGGATTTCTATGGGATATCATATGAGATTCAGAAGGGATTTTGCGGGGATCCCGTAGAAAGCCAATAGAAAAACATATGGGATCGTAAGGGATTTTAGGGGAATCCCACAGAAAATCCCATAGAATTTCCCTTTCAGTCCCATTAAAAAAGGTCCAAAAATGCCATAGAAAATTTTGTATGGGAATCCCATACAATTGAGTTACTCGTGTAGACTTATGTCATGCTACTTACATCTGCCAGCAGCAGCTTGAAGTCTTGGGAGTAATCTTCAACCTTCGCAATCGCCTCTCCATCATTGTTATGAATAAACAGCAGGATTACTGGCTAGATTTTCAAGATTCCTTCTTTGATTATGATATCAGTGTACCTATCAGCAAGTCCACATCATGCTCATGAATTTCAGGATCAGTTGTACACTTAATTCGTCAGTCAATGTCATTGTTGTAAATTTGTAAAAAATACAATAATAAGCGCCAAGTTTATCATAGGACATGAACATTTCGCAAACTTTTCTAATTCTCAGAACCAGAATAAGCATCTTTTCAGACTACACAACTACATGGAAAGGTGAAAAAGCTTTTTCTTCAAATTGTAATTCAATTTAAAACATTGTAAATTTTCTTGCTAGCAACAGCATTTTCATTTCGAATAGCATCACACGCTTTTTTTATCTACTTCATTCTGCTTAATTAGTAGTACCGAAACTTTTCCAAAGAGTTAGCAAATCCGCTATTGATTGATTATTGGAATTGAGGCAATGTCTTCAAGATATGATTTCCATGTCACTCAATACAGCGAGGGAATGTGGTGCTGTCTTCCTTTCTGATTAAGAAAGACATTAAATGCAACCTGAAATGGATTAAACCATTGCTTCAGGATATCCTGTCTTTAATCACCTCACGAGTCAATGATACTTCATTTCATGTACATGTAATTCAATTCGTATTTTGAGTTAGGCGACGGAGTAGCTAGCCGAGAAAGCAAGGTGGATCACATGACACCCATTTATCTTAGAGTTGCTCTCGCTCAGAGCTGGAGCGATTTTTAGTGAAAATGTTTAAAAATTTAGAAATTCTTTTTACTGTAGAATTCTCGTCAAGTATCTGATTCTAACGATATTAGAAATGCCACAACTAATAAGATGTGACACATGATTCGCAATGCAAGCTTTAAACTGCTCTTCTAAAAAGTGTTTGTTGCAAAAGTTTTGAAGATGTTTTGAACGGTTTTAGCTATTTTCTAGGCTAATAATTGACATGTTGTCTTTGTTTAGGGCCTACTGAAAAAGGAAGAAAATCATGGATTCATTTTGAGCCACTGATAGTAGCACATTGACTCAACAACCATAAATCTAAGGATTAATTAATTAAACGCACGCAATAATACGAATACGAAAGGCCGCTCTGCAATAGAATTACTATTTTGACGAACTTTTGTGTATAAATTGCAGGGAAAATCAAACATTGATTGCTATTTAAGTGCTTGTTTCAATCAATTCATTGAAATTGACATTCGTCAGCAAGCAATTCATTGCAGCTGATATTTCAGAGCAATCAATTCAGTGTAAACAATACACCCTTAAAAACAGCTACATCCGTAAATATCTGTCAAAATGATGACGTCAGGACTTGATGAGTGATGACGTAACAGTTCAAATCCATTCATATCAGATAAAACAAACGTCTGCTTTTACGGATATTTACAGTTCAGACTTTAAAAACCGTGAAACTAATTTTTGCTTTCAATTTCAACGGATATTTACGGTTTACAGTTTACAGTGCACAATCAGCTGAAATTGAAAAACAATATCAGTCAATCAATTCATTGAAATCGAATTGCTTGGCAAATATGTGATTGATATCAACTAATTAGAACTCAATTATTATTCTCTGATCCCTGCTAAATAATTTCCCTTTTTATATTGGTTAGGGTCAGCTGTGAGGCCAACTGGGTATGTTTTAAATATGACAGATCTGTTGGACAGATTTTCGATGATTCATTGTGATGCAAAAATATAAAATGAACATGCTGTAAAATTAAATTTCACATTTGATCTTTATCTTTATCATGGAAGATATAAAGATGAAAATTCCTACGATTGAGTGCATTGATTTTTTTACAAGTGGAAGCCTGTGTATCTGTCGGACAGACGCGATAAATTTTTATAATTTGAATTTTTTGACTCATCAGTCAATATTATCGAAGATCCAAGCAATATAGCCATCGAAGTTGTTTCATCTTCAACTTCAGCGCATTTCACATATGCCATAACGCTGTTTTGTAATGAATTTGGGAGGAAAGACACCAAATGCTTAACTTACATAAAGCTATCAATCTGTTGGACAGACTCTGTCGCACAGACGGATCCGGGACATAGGTATCAAACTTCAAATTCTTCTATTTTTTAAATTTCTGTCAACATGCTGTTCCTTTCTTGGTACAACCATAGAATATTTTGCAAAAATGTCATGTTCTTCATACAGAAATAGTCTGATGCATCCAATGCGTCTGTCCAACAGACTATCAGAAAAATTCTGCACCACAGTCAAAAAACGATGTACGATGACATGCATCTATGTTCTGATTGACCTACCGACTATTTTGATTCCAAAAGATACAATTTAGCCATTGATTCAATTAGATTCCACATTCTTTGATAATTTTTCTGATGGCGCAATTAACCAAATAAATTTGTAAATCAAAAACTTCATAATTAAATTATAAAATATTAAATTGTCTTTGTTTTATTATTTATAATTTTGATATTTATTTATATAATTCTATTTATCTTAGGATTTTATGTTTACTTTATTGTTTTATTGATATTCTATTATTGTCACTATTTTTTTGTTTTATAACTTTTATTTTTTACTATTTGTCATTCCTGTTTTTATAGAGTTAATTTATGCCATTAGGCAGCTTTAATGGTTCTATATAACTTTCGTTCTTTTTATTAATTTTACTTTGACTTTATTCACTTCATATTGTAAACTGTATTGATCTACACTTTAAGTTGTCCGCACACACAATACGAATTTAGAACTTTGTATCAAGAACTGTCAAGTCTATACCTCTCGTTTCATTGCGTCATGTACTCGTAGAACTGTATTTGCTGCTGAAAGCCAATGTACGTATCTTGTCATATCACTTGTTGTATTTCATCAAAGAGAACAAGCGAGGCCAATAGAATTATGAAGTTTTTGATTTACATTCTTTGATAAATGAAAACGTCATGATTTGAGCCATAACACTATAATTGATGAAATTCTGTGAATTTTCATTTCTAAAACTGTGTCTTACCAATATGCTGGATCACGTCACCACAAATTATTCGTGGAAGCAATGCTGATGAAACCATGCTTCACAAATTGGGCATCTCAGCCAATCAACGATCTCGTTGATGCTATACCTCAATTTGCAATGTCCACATAAATTCTCGTCACCCGATGCACTGTGACCACAAATTGATTGAATTCTTTGACTTTCGTACTTTTTAGTGTAGTATGGCGTCTCATCAGTCGACAATTTATAGAATTACATCTCAGGTATTCCATCAGAGTCATAATTGCGAATGACTTTGTTGTGAAGTTTCAGTGTTTCTGGAATTATCGGTGCATTGGAAATGTCTTCCGGCTCCTGTATCATTTCACATATTGGCAAGTAAATTGATGTAATGCTCGGCACGAGTTTGTTTGCTGCATCTGCGAATTCCCTTGGTGTTTTTTTATGGTCAATCTCCCAGACTTGAATTCTCGATATAAGGTATTCTTAATCGTGCCGTCCACTCCGTCCATGGGACCTTTCCCGTGATGAGCCTCATTGTAGTGCCACTGAAGGTGCTTTTTGTGATCATATTTCAACACTAGCATGAAAACATATCTGGACCGAAACTGTGCAGCCATGCCATCACTCCAAATAAATATGCTTTGCATATTGCCTCGGTTGAAGTTTTTGCTCAACTGTCGCAATTGCCTTCACTACACAATTGTAGGCTGCGATTCTGGAGTGATCGGTTCTCTCACTGATGACTGTCAATGGCACTTGCTTGATTTCATCACACTCTCTATAATCAGCACAAGCCGTAAATATGCTGAAGCATGTGTGTCCAAAATATGCACTTTGGATCTCATCCTGCTCCATGTTCTTATAGCGTTGACTACAGTGAAAGCTATAAGAACATGGAGCAGGATGAGATCCAAAGTGCATGTCTTGGACACACATAGATTTCATTTTGTTTAGTGAAGACGCTTGACATCGCTTTCGAAAGATGTGTTTCTTCAGTGAAGACACAGTAGCATTGACAGTGTCAATTAAGTCCTGCAGATCTTGGCTGATCAAGATCTTTTGTATCTTCTTATCGACTCTCTGCCATTTGTAGTATGACACTTCATCAAACATCACATAATCTTCGAAAAATACATCAAAACAGCTGTTCCCGTTGCAATCGCTGCAATGTCCCATCATGCACTTTTCGGACGAACTGTCACATGAAAACTGCTCCACTATGTCATGAGACGAAGTTGGAAAATTGCAACCAGAAAAACACTTGTTGATTCCTTTGGACAGTAAAGATGAATTTTCACAATCTTCACAAAGACAGGAACTTTGTGGAATATATTTGTTGTAGACAAACTGTTTATGTCCACGGATGAAGCCATAGAGCAATGAAAATGAAATGCGCTTGTTAAATGCTTGCTCAAAGCATTCATCTGGATTTTGAGTTCCAAAAATTTGAGCGCCATTTACGATGTTTAGCAAGTCCCTCAAAGTCCATAAGAGGTATTTTTTTGAACAAATTGCTTGATGCCATTCACTTTCCCAATATACACATTGTCCTTTCGGCCGGGAGTAATATATGAAACATCGGAGCGATCAAAAAAACTTCAGCAACCGCTGTTCCTCTTCGTCGCTTAGCACTATCGGCTTGCGTCCTCGTTTTGTTTTCATCAGAGGAACAACCCTGATTTTATATTTTTCGGATAATGTGTCTAGTATTTCCGATTTCTTACGGGGACTCGCCGGTAATGCCTTCTCAGCGCGAACCAAGCTTCGAGATTTTGACTGCTTCGAAGAAAATGAGGTATTCAAAGAGGCAGACAATTCCTCCTCCGATGGTTGAGTGGACGCGCTTTTAGATTGTTGTCTTTCCAATTTCTTTCTTTGGCGATATAGTCTGCTTCTCTCTTTATCCTTTTGCTTTCTTGCTTGGTAGGATTCAGTGTTTAGGTTTTTCTCTATAGAGCGAGTGAGAGCTTTCCGTTCTGTGTCAGCTTTCCGTATTCTGTCAATATTCTTCATCCGATAACGTTTGCAGTATAGTCTTTATTCCTGTTCGGTGCCATTTCGAATTGCTCACTGTTCCTGCACAGCCGGAGGATACACATTGATGTGAATCAGTCACTTGATGAATAAAGTGCGGTGTAATTATTGATCTTAAAACTTCCCCTTTTTGATATCTCAGTCTTCCGCTTGATGACTTCTTAGTAGTCGTACAGCACTTTGATATCTGCGCATGCAATGTGCATTCAGTTTGAATTTCCATGCAGACACGCTTGCGCTTAGTCATATCCATGGTTTTGTCACCATAAACCATAGACATTGCAAACAAAATTTCATCTTTGCTTAAAATATGGAGATGTGACATAGAAAGTGCTCATGCTTCGATCTGTAGTGTCCAAACAACTTATGAAGATATCTGTTGGACAGACGCATTGTCAATCTGTTGGACAGACGATGCTTCTAAACCAGTGGTTCTCAAACATTTTATCGAGATTACCCACTTTGTACACAAAGACTACCAATTACCCGCTATTTTCTACAATGTATTCACGAACCAGAACTGAACTATAAAACAACATTTTACAATAATCTTTATCTTATTTTACACAATGCATTCTGAGACATGTATCAGAATAATACATATATACAGTATATGTAAACACAAAACTAGATTATCAAAGTTCAACTAATCAAAAATTTGTTCCATTGAATCCTGTCAGTAAAAAGAGTGTAATTGCTTTTTGGAGATCAGATGATCAATACGAGGACAGGTCTTTGATAGAGCCAGCCTCAGGTCAGAACCAGGTTGTAGGCGCACTCGATATTTATCTTTCATATGAAAGAAAGCTGAAAAACCAGATTCACACAGATATGCGGTCGGGAAAGGCAGCAAAACTTTAATAGCTCTTTGGAACAGCTGTGGATAAACTTCACTCATTGACTACCAAAATTCCGGAAGTTCTTGACTCGAAAAAAATCCTCCTTACTTGTCTCATCGGTTCGTAGTTGGACAAATTCGTCTTTGATATCATCACTGTCCTCGATACATAATTCACGAGAAGCAACTGGCTGCTTAATCCAGACATCTGTGCATACGCTGTGCTTTTGGACAGTAGTGTTCGCGCATTGTTGGAAGTTCTTGAAGATGTTCGTTAGTTAGTGTCGTACGTTAGGCATCTACAATATTGTCATATCATGTATGCCGTGTGCGCAGACAATGAGAGAATGGAGCTCCCTCAGTCGATCTACGCCCTTAGTCGATCTGGTAAGGCAATGCAATAAAGAAATGGACCTTACTTAATCTTATTTTATTTAAAAATTCATTCTTTACCCAAAAAATATTCTAATTTTACCCAGCGTTGGGTAATTACCCAGAGTTTGAGAACCGCTGTTCTAAACGATTTAATTTCAAAGCTGCGGCAGTGTTTCTTTGTACTGTTCAAGGACCGAGATTAATGCACTATTCATTGATACTTCAGAAAGTATGAACTCGTATAACCATGGAGAATTTATGCTAGATAAATTAAAACACAAATATTTCTGTTGGACAGACGAACATGTGACTAATGCTGAGTAATAAGACGGTCATAATGTTCATTTTTTGAAAATACGTCATATATGTAATGGGAGATGTTCAATGACTTTGTCCAACGACCGATTGGCTGAAAATGTCTCATGAGGGATAAAATATGGACTGTAGTGCTTCGTCTGTCCAACAGACGAGAAAATTAGGAAAATCCCTGCAAAGTTGCTTTTTATAGCTTTCTATGTGCTAGAAATGTGAGATGTTAGTCATATTTTAGAATTAGGGGTCATGGTCTCCTGTATGACTGATTTTGCAATTTCATTCATTCAAGTTTTATTTCATGAAGTTGTGGGACCAAATTGAAAACAGACCCAACTACATATAGCCTACATACATACATAGGCATGGCCATTTGTGAAATATTGTGCGTGGGAATCAGTAGGCCTCAGTGTGTTGGCGATTTACATGCAAAGATGCGTGCAAAGACGTGCGAATATTCATCAATAAAATCACTATTGCAACTCAACGCTGCTTGCGAATAACCTCGCTTTCGGCAATTGCTTAATTGTGTCATTCAGCATCACAAACCTGGCTAGCAGTTAGTTGCCATGGTTTTCATCGACATTCACATTATCTATCCTCTTAGAGTGTAAGATTCAACGTGAATAGGTCGGACATCCATAATGACAGAAAACGGAAAATTTCTTCGACCAAGAGATCTATTAAAACAATAAAGTGATCCAACGTTTCGCCTTAGTTTGAACACGGACAATAAAACAAAAGACCTTAAAATTGGACATTTATATCAGGACATTTTGATTTGATCTCAGTCAGTTCAACATTTCGTCTCGCTGTCCAGTTATTTAGATTTCAATGTAAGATAGACTATCTAATGCAATTCAAGGGCGGATCGATTGAATGTCTATCCCGAATATGCTGGTAAACCAATGACGAATTGTTCTTCACGTGTTCTCTTACCCTGGTTCGCATTGTGCGTTTTGATTCACCGATGTAGAATGAAGTGCAAAATGTACAATTAATTTGATACACACACCCCTTCATACCACAATCCATTCCATCACTAGCCAAGCAAAACGGACAGTCAGTCCTCTTTCAGACAAAATCTATCCTTCTGAGGCTGAAGAATCGATCCCAGACTGCGTGATTTGAGTATCTTCTTAGAGTGTAGCAATACACCATGCCCTAATATGATTTCAGGTAACATAACCATCATTTTTAGTGTGTCCACTACGTGACACAATGGTCACGTAATCAAATCTAAGCCCTAAGAGATAATAATATTTATGATAGGCGTTTATTTCGTAACGAAACAATACATGAAAATCTCCTATGAAAATCGGGGAGATTTGTAAGTCAGAATCAGGTCAACTGGTTGAGCAATACAGCACAAGAAAAAACAAATCCATTCTGTCTCCTCAATGCTTTAGCATGTGGCAGGATCAGTCTCAAACTGCAATGTGGAAGAAGATGATGTAGTATTGCATTAGTGGTACATCGTTGGTAGTGGTACATCGTGGACAGTGGTACATCGTTGACAGTTACAAGTAATAGCCAGCGAGAGTGCTTTCGGGTAACCAATTTTGAAAGGCAGAAATAGGTATGCTGAAAATTCCTTTATTGAGTACTTTTGAGTGTAATCTGCTGTACTGGCACTATATGACATAATTGTATTTGTAAATGTATGCAGCAGCATTGTTTCCAACTAAACTGTTGTCTTTTAAGGAACTGTATTTTGCATTCTAAAATCTATATGAATGATGAAATGTGAATAGGACAAACATTGTAGAAGCGCTTCTGTGTTTTTAAATGAAGGTAGCCTTACTTCATCGAAAAATACAGTCTATAGTGCGCCCACATACCGCAGAATATGAAAACTACACATGCACCTAAGTGTATGTGCACAGACCTACGTCACCAAAAAATAAACGGCTTTCGATAACTACGCTCAGGCTCCCCTAACGACACTCGTGCGATAATGCCATTCTAGTCCAAAATACAGTAGTAGAAAATGTGGTATGCAAATATAATCCAGAAAGAATACTTGAACAAAAAGTTAGTGCTGCAGGCTGAGAAGTACCTTTTAAATTTCCTAATGATTTGATATCGATAATTGAACTAAGAATTTGTAAAGGGGTCCACTGAACCCCCCTCAGGTCTCAGAGGGTTAAATGTCATATTCTCCCAAACGTCAACAATCAATATCAAACGATCAAATTAGAGACGGTTCAAGCGTAAGAAATGCGTAGAGATTTCTTCTGATCAATAAATTGCAATACTTTCTCAATCGATCTCAAAATTTAGACGCAACATGCTTAAGACTTCCAGATTAAAGTTTAAGTTCTCTAGCCGCTTAAAATCTTCCGCAAAGCATTAAGAAAACACTTAAGTTTTGCACAACTGCTGATGAGAATCAACATTTATGAGTAGTGCGACAAAAATAGCGGAAAAATATGATTCAGGAATGCAAAATAAAAAACTCTTTAAGATCTTGAAACAATCAAGTTTTTTATGTCCAAACACAAAATCTACTGTCAGATAACGTACATTCACACATCTGGAAATAATCACCTGTTTCAAATAGCGCTAATGAACTTCATTTTGTTCCAGTGATCTTGAAAGAAATGTGTTAGTGTAATCCATGTTTTTTAAACAGATTAATTTCCAAGTATTAAACAAGCGTGGACAGTAACTGAGACAGTGACAGCTATATGCAGTGGGAGAGTTAATTTGTTTGTATTATAATTCGGGTCTAGTTATAGGCTGGAGTCGGAGTACTGTCATTTGATAGGACTCCTTCTCCAGCAAAAATGATTGGACTCCGCACCCCTGATATATACATATTTTTTGTGGTGACTTCTATGCTATTCAGTCTCAAGAAAGCTTCCGGAAATGTCTCATATCACGTAGTTCAACCCGAGTTTCTGATATTTTGAGCTCCTTACATCTACAAGTCTGGCATGATTATTCCAGTTGCTCTTTTAAAGATCTTCGAAATGTTGAGCAACTCCAGCGACTTTTTAATTCCACAGAAAGCCATAGGCAATTGCATAAATGATGTAAATGATGGTTAGTGTGTGCACTTTATCTATGACTTCGTCTTGCGATATTTGGTTCTGGAATTACCGATTGTTTTCAAGTACCGAATTCCGAGAGTGCATTTCAAGGATCCATGGAAGATTATTGAATATTTCAACTATTTTACTTTATTTCTTCTATTTGAACTAAACATTTTGAACAACGGGCATTCATCAAAAGTCACTTTAGAAACAATACTGGCAAATCGCCTGAGTTAGTGCGCCTGAAATAATTATTCACTGCTCCTTTTTGCAAACACAATGTAAATAGAATAATTGAATGTTGAGTTGCATCCTCAGTTGAAAAACGGAAACAGACCTGAATAATTGCCTGAGAGCTTGCCAGGTCGATGATTCCTGGTGTTGGACAAAATGGCAGTTATTCAGGACTGTTTCCACTTTTCAACTGAGGATGCAACTCAATATTTAAATCTTCTATTTACAATATTCTTCTATTCTTTTTTTTTTCTATTAGAAGCTTCTAAACCCTTCAGAAGTGTCTGCGGCACGAAGCGCCGGCTGTTTTTAAATCATTTTATTAAAAACCGGTCAATAAATCGAAGGAGAGAATATTGGATTTTCCCTGTCATGATATTTAATTAGATTAGATTTATTGTGAATTTTATGCTCCACGAGATTGTCGTCGTTGCTACTTGTCTAGCAACATTAACAGGACGGTTAGTTAGCTCTACTTTATGAACCAAGTTGATGAACATCAACTCATTCAAACGATATCTTTCGTGCAATCATGTTGACTTATATATCTCAAACATAACTATTTTGCGTTCTTGAATTATTTTTTTCGGATTGATAATATGCTCAATTTCAAAATTGCATAATGCATAATTGTTGATGGTTGAATACTTATTGATTATTCATGAAATGCCTTAGATTTACGTGCATTGAAATCGAATTCAGTATTGAAAGTATGACGCTTGAATGTCATTATCTCACTACTTACAGAACAGTAGTAACATTAGTGTGATTTTTATTGACAAAAGGCCTTAACCCTTATCAGGCCAAGGTTTTCGGAGACGCTTGTTGGCCAACTGTTTACAATTTGTCGACAATGTTTTCAATAACAAATAGATTGCTTTATCGGCATCAACTCTTAAATAGATGTTTGGGAATGTCACAATGGTAGATGAGAATGTTAAACGTGACATAAAAGAGTATGTCATTACAAAGATAGGCTTTCGTAATCCAGGCCTACGCTATAGGCCTATCTCGAAATTTCGAGGTATGCCTATAAGGATTTAAATGCTGTAAACTCAATTAAGACTAAATAGAAAAGCTAAATATAAAATGGCAAGTACCTAATGCGACATGAATGCTCTTATTCTAATACAAGTACGGCGTTCAGTAGTCCTACATATAGGCCTATGCGCCTACGCGCAATAGGCCTATATACACGAAAAATGCTAAATACTCACTGCCAATTGTGCTAATAATGACAAAAAAGCTGAATGCTATAAATACGACATTAAAAGGGCATGCAAATAAAGCTTAATAGTTGTAGGCTTTCAATTGTCAGCATGTATGCAAGCTTAGCCCATCATGCTATACGTATCAATAGTCTCCACTTTAGAGCTAATAGTTTTAGGCCCAGTCAAAAAAGCATTACATATTCCAGTTGGCTTACTGTATTTATTACACACCAGTACACGCATGCATATAAATTTTTGGTCGAATACCGATACATGTAGACCTATATTTATGTCAAGTAAAGTATACCATGATAAAAATCGAAACAAAGACTACATCAGCAATGACGATTCTAATTACAAAAGAGACACGTGCTACGGTACATCCAATTCTATTGACAGAAAAGACAATATTCATTCCTTTGTTGACGTCTGTGACGTGGGCAAACAGCTTTGGAGCAGACACAGCAAACGGAGCGAGTGTGAACAGCACATGTAGAGCAGCGGCGTATCTTAGGTCGGCTTTCAGGTGTGCTGAGATGACTTGAGCTCTCAACAATCTCGAATCCCATCTTCTGGGCAATCTCGAGACAGTCTCTTCTGAGTTTTCGTGATCGTTGATGAACTTGCTTGGATGCCATTTGGAATGTTAATCGTTCCAAAAACAAGCGTTTCGTAATTCTCGGATGGGTTCTCCTGAAAACCACGTAGGCATTGCAACAAGCAACATTTATCATGTTGTAATTGATGACCATTGGCCAACGCACCGTTTTACGCAAGCAGCTGAATTCTTCTGCGTTTTCGTCTAAAGTGTCCACACCTCCCTTACTCTGATTGTAATCCAAAATAATTGAAGGCTTCCTGTCTCCACCAGCCACTGTAAAGGATGAGTGTGAAGAAGAAAGCATCAGTACGTTTCTGTTGCGCTTCGGCACATAGGACATCAGAATGATTTTGCTGTCATGGTCATACAAGGCAATCGTAGAATGAACATCTCTACCACGCGCTGATTTCAGTTCAGTTGGCACTTCACGTCGATTAGCCATCATCGTTCCTATCAACGTGATGTCTTTTTGTAGAAGTTGTTGAGCCAAAGAGTGGGATGTAAAGTACCTGTCTGTAAACACGTCCCGTCCTGTTCCAAAGAATGGCTCCACCAAATGTAGAACAACGTCACTTGCAAGATGATGATGAACTTCGCCACTTGATTGTTGACCTGTATATATCAAGCCACGTAACTTTCGCCACGTTTTTTCCATACTTTCGCGGTTTCATGGGCATGTAAGTCCTTCCCGGAATTCGTCCACGATAACCTACCAATTGCTCGTCGACCGTGAGAGATTCGCTGGGCACGTATATTCGTCGAAGATTCAAGTTAAAAGAGTCCCACACATTCCTCACAGCAGCCAATTTGTCAGTAGCTTGTCGTTGAGGTCGATTCCTGTAGTTATCGAAGCGCATGCACCTGAGCAGGAATTTGAATCGATTTCGAGCCATAACAATGCGATAGAATGGTCGACTATCTGTCGAATCCCACAACTTATCTATTGAAGTAAGGTTGTCTCTGTCCAGGCCTGCGCGAATGATGATAGATATTCCAGCTTCCAATTCAACATAAGTGAAATTTTTTGTCACCGAGTTGACGGATAGTCGTCGCTCATGTCGTATATCACGGGCTTTGCGGTTAGTCTCTCGAAGAATTTCAAGAATAATAGTAGACAGCGGTATTAGAATTAGTAGAAATATCGACGTAATTCGTCTATTCGTATATGTTTACAAATTGTAAACGCTTGGCCTGATGAAGTGAAAATTCTGAAATCACATAATTAGATCAAGTAATCACCCAGACGCTATTATATCTCTAAAGAACTATAAAAAACATCCATTGTCCAGGAATTTTATTCATATACTCCCAAAAGTTTTGGTTTAATCCTATCTTGAAGTCTGAATGTTGACAATTTGTATACTGTACACTTGGCCTGATAAGGGTTAAATCAACATACTTTGGACATGATTGATGCTTTCTTTTAACATTGTGCTTTTAAGTAATTGTGAATTTAAGAACATGTTTTTTGAAAAACGTAAAACTGCTTGTATGAAATTGATAAATGAAGTACACAATCCTGAACATCCCCTAAATGCACTGATGTATTTTAGAAATGGTGGACTGTCAATCCCGCTATGTAAAACAGTAAGACGGCAAAACTGCTTTCCTGTTATGGCCGCACGCATTTCAAAACGTTTTGTGACTTTATGACTTCTATTCTTGTTTCACTTGTAATGTATGCTCCGATTTTGATGTATTTTTGATTATTATTGATGAAATATATGACTATTCATTCATTCATTCAATACTCACAATATGATATG
>CAJQUW010004112.1:0-12286 GCA_907163375.1 Prostheceraeus crozeri | reverse complement strand
CTTCCCATTACTTTCACAGCTGCCACGAGCTGGAGCCCTCAAAGCCGGCATTAGCACTTGAATAGATCGGGTTCAAGGCGATGCGATCATTCTTTTCATCACAAGCACATTGAAACCTCAGCGAAGGAAATCTAGATGACTGGATGCTGTCATCAGGAATTTACGTTTCGCTGGTGAAACTCTGGGGGCATGATGCGATGACATCAGAAGGTGTTGATTGGCATTGACCCACAATGGCGCACCAACGCCACTTTTTTCGGCGAAGATGAGAGGGGGCCTTATTAAGCTTCTAACAAAACCGGTCATTAAAACGATTCAACACGTCCTACCTCCAAATCGCCTGATTGTATGAGCTTGATGCAGGGCGGGTTGGGGAATGTTGAAGAGTTAGTAACAGAGATTCGAGAAACTTTAGTTTGGCGATTGCGGAAAATCTAGAAGCAGCCGCTGCAAAGGACTAGAACTGTTTCCGAAGTTATGGGTAGCGATGTTCTATAGACCCTCTGTTTGGTCATTTCATGCAATGACTGGCTAAGAGGGGGGGGCTTGTTGGCAACATTGTTTCGATAGACTCCGGCCCACGATTGGCAGCACGCTTGAAAGTCTCTTCTTACTACCTGACTAGTTTCTTTCTGAAGGGGACATTTAGGCCACATCGATTCCTGCGGACAGTGCCTTATGGCACCTAATTCTATCTTTGGAGAACAATTTCTCGAGGAACAGGTAAGCATTGTGACAAAAATTGTCAAAGTCAAGAATTCATGGTTTTGTGGATAATCTCCACTTAGAAACGCATGTCACGAACGCACACTCGCGTCGCCCATAAGAAGAGGCTATTGAGGACTTGGGACGATCAGCGGCTCATAAGTCTGGCCTCTTTCGTCACAATAGGATTCTCAAGATATAAAATGGAGAGCTATTGGAAATTCGCAAAAGACCCCGGAGATCTTTGTAACGCGAAATCTGATTGGCTTTGATGTTTATAATACATCTTGGGCTGTACTGAGGCGTCGCGCGATATGGGAGCCATGGGATGTATCGGTCGATCGGCAGAGTTTTTTAGCGAGAAAACATTCCAAAACATGAAAGCGAGATTTTTAGTTGAGTATATCGGTACAACGCATGGATCTATTGGCGAAATTTCGAGTCGCTGAATGTGATTGTGTGTCTGTAAAGTGAAAGACACTTGTTTTATAAGCATGTACCTGTCTCTGGCACTGCAAATCTCTCAATACGCAAGTCACATACGAAGGATGCATACCAAAATATATTTTTTTGTATATTTCTGTATTCTTTCATTGGTATAATATTTGTATGCTTTTCGTATGTTATTCTGCAAATGGTGGTATTGGTCGTTTAACCATCATAAACGGACCGGTGTGGGATTTGGGGGGGGGCGCCTATACCAGCACAATGTTAAAAGGAAAGCAATTCAGATCATCTCTAAAGTATCTTGATTTCAGGACATTTTGTCCCCCCCAATATTGAAGCCGCCCTCACCCCCCACAAATCCCACAACCAAAATCGCACCCACCCCCCCCCCCCACCCCCCCAACAAAAAAAAACAATCCAATATCCCAAATTAAACATATCCCACACAAAAACCAATACCCCCACACACCACCCAAATATATATAATAGATTCAACACTAATGGTTAACATACTGTTCTGGCAAGTAAGTGAGCATACATGGACATTCAAGAGCCATTCTTTCAATACTGAATTGTCTATTTACACATACAGCGTAAGTCTAAGGCATTTCATGAATAATCAATTTACGATTTCAACCATCAACAATTATGCATTATGTAATTTTGAAATAAAGGCATAATATTATAACAATTCGAAATAAAAACAACACATTATAATTCATGAACGCAAAAATAGTTATGTTTAAGATATATAATGTCAAACATGATTTCATTAAAGATTAGTCGTTTAAAAATGTAAATTGATGTCTGTCAACTTGGGTCGATAAAGTGAGAGTATGAAATAAATAGACATCCTGTTAATGTTGCCAGAATAAGTAGGCATCGACCTCCGCATATTTCGCGGAGCATAAAAATGCGCAATATTAAATCTAATGTACCTCCAAATATCACTCTATCAAACAAAAAATATCTCACCACTTCATTGTTATATTATCCTAAGGAAAAAAATAGTTATTTGACAGTAGTATGTAATTACATACATTTTTTTTGCGTTATGTGACTTAAAGCTGCTCATCAGTTAGACAAATGGGGATACCAAGAGGCCAATACTAATAATAAGGATGGAGATCTTACCATTGATCGTGGGTGCCTCTCGTATATTATAAAACATACCAACAATTCGTATTTCAGTGTTTAAAACTAGCCATTACAGATCAGAATCTAGTTCGTTATTCGGCTACATATCCAATTCAGCATAACATAAAGTAAGTGAGATGTGCGTATTGAAAAACATACCAGATCTCTGTAGACATTACCGAGAATCTCGTATCTAGAATGTTGAGTTCAAATTTGTATGTAATTTTGGTATAGATGTGTTTTGTATGTAATTTTCGTATCGCAATGGCGATATACAGTGTGTGGTCATGTAGCTGCTTAACACACACCATCGATGCCATTATTAGTCTTCCAGATTTCGACCGAATAGACTTTTATTCATTTGGGAGACGGAGCGGTTGTCCAGCTGAATTATATGGCAAAATGCCGACGACGAACAATAAGAGGCTCTCGGTCTAGTATTCCCATTAGCGAAGATAGCCGAATGTTCGCTCCACCTCGACTTGAGCGTAAACCGGTAGTGATATCTGTGCACAACATGAGTGTCTATACAAACATTGCACTGTCAAAAAAAGAGGAAAAACGACTCTATGCAAGGTCCTTCCAACCAGAAGAGAGAGGATGCGCTTCAAGGGATGAGGTTGTGAATTGGGCAATCAGGTGCCCGTGAGGGCTCCTCGAGCCCTTGCTGAAGTTCTCCAATCAACGATCGCACTACATCCATCGGATTCGGGAATGGCAAGGTTCAGGATGTTGAGATCATTCAATAGTGCCCAGGAGGCTAAACATCAAATGCGGGGAGATCATTCTGGGGGGCTTGTTTCTTCATTCTTCCTTGATCACTTGAGCCTGTTTCTGTCTTCATAAGGGATATAATGATAAATTCTCGGACTTCTCATCAGCCTTCCTATCGTCTCTCATCAGGCTCTTGCATGGACGCTGTTCGCGACGGCCTTCATCAAGGGTTATGAAGTAGACAGCATTTTTAGTGGAGAAAATATGACACTAAGTCACAATTTCAATCCAAATGATGGTTATGCAGAAAAGAATTGTTGATGAGAAGGCACGTGGTAATAATGTATACTTCACTGTCTATTGCTGGTGGGAAAACCACGGTAATCTAATTTCTTAGAACCTATCTGTAAGATTGTGTGTAAAGGACTACGATTCCGCAATCGCGCTATGACCCGTATATCAAATGCTTTTGTTTGCCTGCTGGGAAAAATACTGAGTCCAATTTATAGAAACAACTGTGTCTTAGCCTAGGCTCGTGAGTGAATGCACGCATAGACCAGTGAGATGTTCTATGAGATTGCACATCGGATATTCTTCTTTGTGTATTTTGCTCATCCTTACTTGTTCATATTTCTGTGCAGTCCATGGTTAAAAAAAAGCTGCAAAATGAGTTGCGAGAAATACTATTAAAAAAATGACTTCGTTTTTGTGAGGGGGGGGGGGGGGGGGGGGGGGCCATTATATTGTACTCGAATCTATCGAGCCTACTATCGTGTAAGGTCATTCGGAATATGTTTCGGCGGCCGACGAAACAGGAACAATTCATCTGTTCGTACGCAGGGATCTATTAACAGGAGAGGAAAATAGGGGTGATTTGGAAAATTATTTAAATTAGCCTTTCAAAAAGATTTACACACAAAGAGTAAACTGGGTCTTAATGAATTATACAACATCATGTCGATATTTTTCATATTGGACTTAGTGTAAGCAAAAGACGTAGATAAGTTTCTTCGCGTCATCAAATTATTCTATATGATCTAGTTTGTTGGGCAATTTTGTTATCAGTTTCACACACGAAAAAGTATAAATGTAGGCTTATCTTTATAATTTATTAATGCACGTAAAATTTATGATGGGGCATCCTATACATAGATCAGTAGGGATAGATATGGCTAGTAAGTGTCGGACTCAAAAAAAGTATATTGTATACCAATAAATATTTTTATATGAAAAAGGATTCAGATTTTTTCCGAAAGAAGATTTACGTTCCGCAGTGGTTTGCAGAAAAATTATTTGAGAACTTTTCAAAAACATCAAAATTTGCCAATTTATATACTACCGAGATGACTCTTTTATATAAGTACTCTATACGTCGAGGAGTAGATGGCCATTTCAATTCCTGCAATGTAGGACTGATATGAGCCTTGTGTTGGTTAGAATTGATGCCTAAATTTCGTGCCTAATTCAAGCGAAATTTCTTGCCCCAGAGTTTACAATGTAAAAGAAATCTTGATATGCACCAATGTATTTTATTATATTAAAAGGTGACATACATTTTTGGGATTAACCCTCAGAGACCTGAGCTTTTTCACACCCTCTGATACCTGAGGGGTGAGGGTCCAGTGGAACCCTTTTACAAATTTTTAGTTTAACTGCTTAAATCTATTTCAAATCATTAGGAAAGTTGATTTTGAGTAAAACAATGATGTTTGCGTGTAGCAAGTTGATATAACTAATCTTTTTAGTGTCTTTCAGCCTTCTGAGTAAACACATGCGAAAATGTGGTATTTTTGTAATTCAACGACATCTAGCCCAGTATCAGCTCCACCAAGAGTCGATTTTACGATGTTTGCTGTCGCCATGTAACCTCAGATAGTTGATTTTAAAAAAATTGATTTATTCCATGACAGCATAACCCTCAGCATGTGGCCATTCTTCGCAAATTTATCCGTTACTAATGCGGAAATAGGGCTGAAAATAAACCATAATTGGCTGCACTTTTCCACCTTCCAAGCAGCTGTAGAGATCTCAAACTCATCAATTACTAGCTGTGCAAGACGCTTTGTTAACAGTCTGCTTTTAGTGTTGAACTAGGAATACAATGACAGCTTTCATTTTGAACCATCTGATGGAGTTTATGCTTGTTTTGTTGCACATCAGTAGGCTCCCACCCAGTCAATGCACGAAATCATTTTCGAAAACAAGACATAGTGCTTGAATATGTGCTTTCGCGTTGCAACCACAGAATTAAATACTTTGTTTATCGCTTCGGCTTGCTAGAAGTGTGATTATTCGAAATCGACGGCACATCGAGGAACTCACTAAGTGGACAAAATAGGAATTCCTAATACTTTACAGAGATATTAAAAAAATCGTGCGTCGCTTGCGGATTAATGTGAGTTCAAGCAAAGTTCTTCGATTTTAATTTCTTCAGATTCGAAGAATTTAGATCATTGCGCACAAGTTTTCCCCATTATTGTTGGCCCTTCCGATCATTGTTAATGAAAGTAGCAGGCGTACGAAAATTAGTTCACTTGATAATTTCACCATCGTCTTCTCACTATTCCTTAGTGTATAGTGCATACACTGAATCGAATGTTAGCCAAGACAGCGATGTGTGCTTTAGTATGTGCGAAGTGATATCACAGCACGCACGCTGTGGTTCCTTTGCTGACACCTTATTGTTTGCGATTTCAAATAGCAAGAGATACACGAATTATCCATTCGAGAAGGAGCAAGTTGTCTAATTCTGTGATACGCCATTTCGATATTAAGGCTACATATAACCCTTCCTTTCTAGGAAGCCGGTGCGCGCGCAGATGAATCCAATTCTGTGTTTGCAACAGCGCATCAGCGTTGCGATAATCAGCGGGAATGGTCTAAGTGCATCGATGACCAGCGGTGTTCGATCTAATCTTTTCCTTGTCTTTTTCTTCCTTTGTATAATCTGAAGGTACGTTAGAATGACGGGACGCATCTGATAAGTGGATGGCGAACATGGATTTGGGGAACATGTGTTTCCGAATTTGCCAATGCGAACAATGTTCGCGAATGTTTAGCGAATGCGAACATGGATTATGAACATGTTCCGAATTGCGAATTGGATGCGAACCATGGATAGGAACATGTAAATAGAGAACGCGTGCGTTTCGCGATTGATAGGCGAATTGAGATTCATATCTTCAATGATTCGGTAACGGCTTGTTCCGAAATTGAATTAGAGTATGTGATAATTAGAATAGGGATGCGAGACACAGTTCTATTTCGGTACTTAAACACGGTGTTTGTTTTGAGACTGCTTTCTCAAATGCGACAATTGTGGCCATTGTGACTATGATGACAATTTTATTTATTTTCATAACTAGGTTAAGTTATAAATACTGGAAGTTGCTTGATTGGTTAGTTTCCTCAATTTCATGGATTGTTGCAAGAGAACCTCTGGTTTATTCGCTAAAGGCTATAGAAACTGTTACAAAATCTAAATGAAAATATCAAGCTGGTGATTTTAGTTGAACGACTAATGGATCTGGTAATGAGGCATACCATGAATGCTTAATTTAAATTGGATCGTAGTTGGATAGAAGATTTTCTCAATGCTAAACATTATAAAGATGTCGCAGCTGAAAATTAGGAAGGAATGAAATTACGGAACTTTCTGAAACGGAGGATAAAAAAAGTGAAAACCACTTCAATTGATCATATCAAAAATGCTTCTACAGCAGTATGAAAGTGACTTCAGAAAGAAATTAGTAACACAGAGACGTTTAACTAATTGATCGTGAACGGAACTGCATTAGGTGTTTTGAACGGGGAAAAATAAATGCCCTATCTCTTCTTACCATGTTCTCATTTTTGTGCATGTGTTCTACTCATGCCTCATATACCCTTGGAAACTACATTTTGTCCCGGCGTTTGTGATGACAGAAAATAATTTCAAACGAATCAGGTCACTGTATATCGTCATGATGAGTCATCATGCGTGTCTGTGATTGGTTGCTATTGTGCAGCTTTTGTATATAAGATTATCACACTTCTATTACAACCATACTTGTTGAGGATTGTAGACATTAATAAACATGCCATTTACCACGATCATTCCTGTTTCAATTATTCACAAAGACAATCTGTTTACTAGCAAGATTTTCTACTCTGCAAATGATGTTATTGGTTACAAAAGCTGATCTCATAGATCTGATGGAGGATATTGTCCACATTCTATCATTGTGAAGATGATATTGAACTTCAGAAACTCTTAATGAGGATATTGACCAATGCCCTTACGCGAGTACTACGATTTTGGCTCGATGAAGTGTTCAAGCCTCTGAGTTTGACGGAAGCTATTCCACAGAGTTCTCGTTGCTATTGTGAAATGAGAACACGGAAATTGAAGACTTGTTTGCATGATATAATCGTATTTAGCCACTATGATGAAAATGGTGGTAAATTCAAGGTAACATGTTTACCGGACCCCCGTCGATGAGCGTCAATGTGGCAGTGCAAGATTGACCGGGACATAATCAAGTTTAGAGCATACTATGCTAATCTTTTAAAAGTCTTCGCTTCAAAACCATGCTGTTCATGCTGTCCTCTATCAAAGGATTTAAATGTCTAATATAGAACAGCTTATAACTGGCAACGACTCAGACTTTTGAGTGATGTTGATGACTACGACCTACCATCTGTTACCGTTTGACTTTGTTGCATGGAACTAAGCAAAAATGTGTATTTTCATAAATGCTTTGCTTTTAACACAATAAAAATGACTGCAAAACGAAAGGCATCTTTTTTCTCGGAAGAATGGTTCTTTTAGACCTTCAAGTCAGTTTAAGAAGGCGTTGCGAAAGTTAAACAGCATGCGAAACAATAAAGTTAAGTGCAAATTAATTCAAAACTAAAGTGATGATTTCATCCGTGATTTGGCTTTTGCAATACACAAATGCCTCCCAATATACAAACCTTTATTGAGTACTGATTCTCTAAACAGCATTAGAAAATTTTCAAATCCAAGAAGCAGTGATATGAAAAGGCGAACTTAGTTCAGCGTGGAGGTGGTTGGATTTTTGAATATGTTGAATGATATTGGAAACAGCATTTACAATGTACTCAACAGTCCACTAGGAAAGTTGTAGCAGGTGCCGCAGTGTTGCTGTAGACGACGAATCATGGATTTACACGTCATCATTGATTGATGACTCATGTGAATATGTATATAAGAGAGACGGCGCTTGTACTCTTTAATCACTTTCAAGCTAACATTCATCGCTGACGGTTGAAAAGCTCCGAATAAGTACAACATAGAATCATCTCTCAAAAAATGTTTACTAGTTAGAGAGGAGAGCGACTCATTTGAAACGTGATCTCTTTAAATTCCGACCGACAAGGAAGGTTCAAGGGATTGGAAATACCTTTTACTTCCAAACGTTGAGCTATGGTGACGATGGTTTCTTCTTCTACCTATCAAGTTCCATTTTTCCACAGTAATGGTATGTCTTGCATCTGGTTATAGCAACATGAGACAAATGCGAGTAACCTTTTTGTCCCTCCTTCCGAAATGGCAGCAGATGATACTCAAAACCATCGACTCTTTGGCGAAGGAATGCGTTGTGTTGCCCGAAAGTGCTCCTACACATTGGAGGAAGGCGATCGTCTTAGAGGAAGGAAGTGGCTATAAGGATTTACCCGAGTTCGATACGCTATTCTTGAAATTGTCCGATCACTTTCAAGCATTCGATCTACTTGGAAATACAATGGAGTGTGATGATCTGAAGCGCGGACTGATCTGGAAGCGGACGACGAGGGGTGTGGGGGAGGGGGGGGGGGGGGGGGGGGGGGGGGGGGGGATACATGGGTTTAATACACGTCAACGTCTATACATGGTGCTCACGGCTCAACCGGAAAAGTGCATCGTTGACAAATGAAAGTTCTACAAGCTTGGTTTATGAGCCAGATGCCGATTGATATTGATTAGTGTCTAATCACCAATCGATACAATCTACTACTACTCAAAAGATGGGAAGGATGTTGAAAGCAAAGGAAAGCAAAAAGCGGGGACGGAAATCCAAGGATAGGGAGTGTTAAGTTTGGAAAATTGAACAGCAGCGCCAAGATGCTCAAATTGACGCGGAGAAAAAGAAGGTTATTTTAATGTCTGACATTGATGAGGAAACACAAATGCTGTGAATGTGAAAAATGAACAGTTTCTAAAGTGTAAATAAAGTTGTTATGGAACATGGACTTGTTTTTTATTCTATATAGAGCAAACTGGTGGTGGTGGGTGTTGGTCTTTAAAGCTTTTATTTAAAATTGTCAGGATGACAGAATTTTTCCGCGTTCGCCTAATTCACTGATCGCACATATGTGGTGTGGACCTAGGAGCCAGTCGTAAAGTCAGTCCGGTAAGAAAACTACTTTTTGTTAACTCAATTACTACAATTTGTAGTAAATGAGATGTTTAATAAAGAAATTAAAAAGCAGTTAAAATGGTTTTTGGTTATGGCATATTTCAAACCACAACTACATTCCTGGCACTTCGCCAGAAAGGTTATGATGTGAAAGGGCCAGGGCAACGGGTTACCTAGACATCGGAAAACAAAATTCAACTGAAGACATCAAAGGGCAGGTGACTTACATTAGTATTAGATCGATAATATTACTGGTGAACAAGCAAATCTTCAAAGGAATGTAACTGAAATGTTCATTATCAAACTTAAAACTGCACATCAGTAGTGGAAGCTTTTATTATCTATATCGAACCCAAAACATTTTTAGATGGAGGGAAAAGAGCAAAGATACTACTAGGCAGGTCTTGAAATAGCCACATTATTTGGCAATATTTAAAAATCCAAGAGACTAAGGCTAGTCAGATACATCATTCTCACGAAGAAGACAGATATTACCTCAACAATGACCTAAAAGATTCTTTCAAAAATATATGAAGATGTAACTAAGAAACAACATGGCTATCTATTTATTTTGATCTAAAAACCCCAGGAATGTCTCGGATCGACGACTTCGATTTCGATCAAACAAATATCATACCTAATTTCCGCTGAAGCGAAACCAATGACTATTTTCGTTTTCTCGGTTCACAGTTTAGTTTTTAAGCAATGTACTTTGTTGCCTTATTATTTTCAAACATGTCGTATTCAAAGAATGGTATGTCAACTCCTCAAGAGAGAGGAGGTATGTAGGGCAATTGACTACATTTGACAAAGTGCACAGGAAGTCAAAAATATAGATCAACCTATTACGAATCAACTTAAGGAATTACTAACAAACAAAAGGATTATGGAAATTCAGAAGGATTAAGGCATCCCTATCGACGAATGCAGTTTAGGGAGCAGCTGAAAACATTGATGAGAAGGCGACAGATTCGTGATAAGTGGCGACGATTTATAACCTTGTCAACACCCTCGAACGTCGACGCGAATCGTTGTGGCGCGCCGCTGAGCGATTATTTGACTTCATTGATACGCACATTGTGTAAGTTCAATGAGAGAGGGGACGATAATAGATGAATACAAACTGGTGATGTTATAGAAAATAGTCACATAGATGACCTGTCGTTTCTGGCTAATATGCGCTGTTAGAGAGTTGTAAGGCGAAAATGCTAGGTGGCACAGCACCACAAGGGTGGTCAATATTTTCAGAAAATTTTTATCTGTATCAAAATGTAGTACCACACACACAATATTATTGGAGGACCGGACAGACTGTGAATGAATTTGTGGACAAGGGTCACTTACAAGATGAATACAAAAAGTAAAAACAAACACCCACGATGTGGCGCGTGTCAAGCGAGAGCTTCATGATCCCGTATGATCTTCAAAATTTCAACCAAAAAGATGGCTACTAAGGACCGCTCAAGTGCGTGTTGGAACCTGAAGGAGTTTCATAGTAAATAATTAAGGCAAATATAAATTTAAGCTTTGCTCTTCTCTCTCATTATCATGTCGCTAACAAAGTTTTGGCTGCATGTTTGAAATCTGCGCTCCGAAGGCGTAAAGGAGGAAGCGGGAATAAGGTTTGATATTCAATTGTGATAGGGCACATGTTGCTAGTGGGTAGTAATAAATGTACGCGTTTGAAAATGCAGAAAAGCAAAGGATCGATGAGTACAGCAGTGAAAACTTCATGAAAGATTATATTACGACTTAAATCTAAACCCCGCAAGTTTCAGATATTCAGTCGCGGGAAGGGGTTCATAGCATCTGTGGGCTAGACAGGTGTGGGGATCATAGAGAAGAGTCAAGAAGTGGTTAAGGAGTCAAGCCAAGACTTACACATCTTCACTAAAAAATGCGGGAGAAAGAAAGCGGTTTCCTAACGAGAAAATATAGTTGTTAAGCAATATAGGATAGTCAATTGGCGAAGGACGGAGCTATGTGCTGACGATGGCAACAGATATTCACAGTACAATGATTGGGGGGGGTGGCTATAAAATATACATCTTAACTCGTAATAAGATATGGTTAGTCTACGCTATGCTTGGGGAGCACGTGGTATGCGGCTGAAATTTCTAAACAGGACCAGAAGTTGAAGCGGCTTTTCAGAGCTAATTTTCGATGAGGGGGGGGCGTGTTCCGCAAAGTAATACAGACCGTGATCAAGGAGGAAGGAATTCAAATTCGAAAACGTCTCATGTTTCGAGAAGTCTCTTAAAAGATCATAATGTGGACATTGTTTAATGTGTTACAAAGTGTCTTATACAATCTAGTCCATAGGTTGAGTGAGGAATGTCATCGCAACAAGCTGAAGGACAAAAATATGAGCGCTATTTCACTGCAAAAAATGACACATAGTTTGCGGTATGGATGAGCTTCAGAAATTTTTTAAGAATTGACAATGAAAGCTACATTCAGGAATACATTAAGAATGAAACCTGTCGGATGTTTACCCGCGTATCACTACCAGAAAAGAGCGGATGGATAGTATGTGCTTCGATTAGTATGACTAAGAAAGCGAAAAAAACATTTCCAATGAAAGAAAATAAATGTTGTGGATAGAGTTCGCGGGATTTCAAAGTTAATCTACATTTGAGAAGCGGGTATCTTACCTAATTGAGACTGAAGAAGAGTTTTTAGTAGATGAAGTACAATACAAAATTTAGACCACCATGTAGGAAAATTAATAGATTACTCAAGGGTCTAGAATCCACCAATTGAATGAAATTTTTACCCATATATGAATTGGCAAGTAGTAGGAACAGTAAGTAGAGAAGATGTGTAGAATGAGATTGACAAAATAATTTAGGAAGCAAAGGTCATGGCAATCAAAGGAAATA
>CAJQUW010004111.1:0-143962 GCA_907163375.1 Prostheceraeus crozeri | reverse complement strand
GGGGGGGGGGACGTTCAGCGAAATTTGATGAAAAATGTTTTGGTGACGGTCCCAGGTCGAAATTCCACACTTTGGAAAATTTTCAAAATTTTACCCATCCGAAGTCACTCTGACACTTAGGATTTTTTCAGGTGAGCGAGCTCCGACCTAAAATCTTGTAACCGCTCTAACTTTTGAACGAAGACAGATAGGAACAAGCCGATTCTTTCACTGAATTTGTCTCACTCTTAGCTTTCAAACGAGCTATCGCACGACCAAATCCGTCCACTGGAAGCCAAAATCGAAGCAAGCTGTCCAGAGGGTGGGGGGGGGGGACGTCAGTGAAATTTCAAAATTTGATGAAAAATGTTTTGGTGACGGTCCCAGGTCGAAATTCCACACTTTGGAAAATTTTCAAAATTTTACCCATACAAAGTCACTCTGACACTTAGGATTTTTTCAGGTGAGCTCCGACCTAAAATCTTGTAACGCTTCTCTAAACTTGTGTGAACGGCTGGTCCGAATTGAACCTCTCGCAACAAAAAATGTTGTCGAGCAGTTTTTTCTCCTCTTTCAAACGAGTAGCTGTAAGACAAAATCCGTCCACTAGAACCAAAGTTAGAAGATTGTTGTCGGGGGGGGGGGGGAGGTCAGTGAAATTTTATGAAAAATGTTTTGGTGACGGTCCCAGGTCGAAATTCCACACTTTGGAAAATTTTCAAAATTTTACCCATACAAAGTCACTCTGACACTTAGGATTTTTTCAGGTGAGCGAGCTCCGACCTAAAATCTTGTAACCGCTCTAACTTTTGAACGGCTGGTCCGATTGACTCGCAACAAAAAAATGTTGTCGAGCAGTTTTTTCTCCTCTTTCAAACGAGTAGCTGTAAGACAAAATCCGTCCACTAGAACCAAAGTTAGAAGATTGCTGTCGGGGGGGGGGGCAGGGAAATTTGATGAAAAATGTTTTGGTGACGGTCCCAGGTCGAAATTCCACACTTTGGAAAATTTTCAAAATTTTACCCATACAAAGTCACTCTGACACTTAGGATTTTTTCAGGTAAGCGAGCTCCGACCTAAAATCTTGTAACCGCTCTAACTTTTGAACGAAGACAGATAGGAACAAGCCGATTTTTTCACTGAATTTGTCTCACTCTTAGCTTTCAAACGAGCTATCGCACGACAAAATCCGTCCACTAGAAGCCAAAATCGAAGCAAGCTGTCCAGAGGGGGGGGAGGTCAGTGAAATTTGATGAAAAATGTTTTGGTGACGGTCCCAGGTCGAAATTCCACACTTTGGAAAATTTTCAAATTTTTACCCATACAAAGTCACTCTGACACTTAGGATTTTTCAGGTGAGCGAGCTCCGACCTAAAATCTTGTAACCGCTCTAACTTTTGAACGAAGACAGATAGGAACAAGCCGATTGTTTCACTGAATTTGTCTCACTCTTAGCTTTCAAACGAGCTATCGCACGACAAAATCCGTCCACTAGAAGCCAAAATCGAATGCAAGCTGTCCAGAGGGGGGGGGGGGGGGAGGGGGGGGGGGGGGGGGGGACGTCAGCCGAAAATTTTTTCTCTCCGATTTCGCTGGAAACATCCTTCCTAACCCAAAATTTCACGTAGATTCCGAATCTGGACTCCGTTTTCTCATCCGATGCTTCGTTTGGGCGCTACACACCAAAACGTCCCACATTCTATGTCAAAATTTTGAAGAAACAGTTTTTCTCGCCGATTGCCTTGAAACTCACCCTACCGATGCAGAATTTCACGTAGATTCCGAATCTGGCCTCCGTTTTCTCATCCGATGCTTCGTTTGGGCGCTACACACCAAAAACATCACACACTATAGCCTCAAGACTAATCCTGGCGGTCGCCCACGTCAACCTAGACGGTCGCCCACGTCCACCAGGCGGTCGGACCCACGCACCCGAGTCTCACACTCTGTCGTTGCAGAGGGGGGGGGGGGGGACGTCAGCGAACATGTTGTGAACGTGGACCCACCCGGCCGGCACACCACGACAGCTCTAGCGTTCCAGAGGGGGGGGGGGGGACTCAGACACGAAGCACCACGGCGGCCGACCACGACACTCTACCGTGCCAGAGGGGGGGGGGGACTCAGCCACGAAGCACCACGGCGGCCGACCACGACACTCTACCGTGCCAGAGGGGGGGGGGGACTCAGCCACGACGGCGGCCATCTTGCGCGGTCCAGAAGTGGAGTTTTACTTACTACTCTTACCTTCAATCTTATGTCTCCACTCCGAGGCAAGCTCTGTAATCCGTGCAGAAATTCTCTTACGGTCGGTTACAATACAGTTGTATGCCCATTGAAAATAAGGATCCTCAACAATGTCAAATGGTATTGGATGTGCGCAGCAGCAAGCTGCGATGGCTTCACGATCCAATGGTTGTAATGTTGGTAATCCACTCTTACTTTTTGATGGAGAAAAAAATCAGTAATTTTTCCCGCTTTTGCAGGCTTGCTTGAATTATCTGCGTATTCAGGATGATCTATTTTCAAATGACGTTTTAACGAAGATAAATGTGAATGTGATGAACGAAACGCGGGCTTTTTAGAACAATGATTGCATTTCATTTGATCGCCATTTTCGCGCGAAAAGTGCTCCATCCTAGTTGAATGTGACGTGATAGATACTGTGATTTCAAGTAGCCTCGCATGTCTTACTACAGAATTAGAAAGCTAACCAATCAAATTGATCCTCTTTAGCCGAGGTAACATAACGTCACGCGCTCTCGTCCAACATCTGTGGCATTCATCACATCAAATCGGCTGATTTTTTGTTGTCAATCCGTGGTACAGTAATAAATGAAAACAGAATCATTTTCATGAAGCATTTATGCACTATATGATGATAAAATAGAATCAAATCTGGATATTGGACTACAACTCAATATCATACAAAGCTTGAAAAAAGTTGCGTGCTGGCCATGGCCAGCAGTCATTTGCTGGCTTGATAGCCAGCACCGTGCTGGCGCCAGCAGTGCTGGCTCCCATCCCCCCATCCCTGTCCATGATGCTTTGGTGAAAAAGGGCTTGAAAATGGATGCACGTTGTTAAAGTGTTGATAGCATTCCGCGACGTCGAAACAATTAATTTCCACGACATTGATTGTCAACGAAACCTTAGGCTGTTCAGTTGTCATCGAATCAACATCAAGTCGAGGAAGGAGCTCGTAGAAATTCGTTGAAGACAGATGCACAATGTAAGTTCATGAGGCTGAGACTGCTAAATCAAACAATCCAGAAATGTTAAACCTTCGAAAGACATAATTCGAGAAGACAGAGATTGACATCTAAAATAGATATGAAGAGAGAAGCAAATATGAAGGTTGTCGATGCTGTTGCTGGATTTCAGAGGTGGAGGAATTGAAGGAATGTTAAAGAAGTGCGATGAAGAAATTTAAGATCACCACAATTGCAAGTTGAAAATTGATGATAAAAGGAGCAAGCGTCCAAAATGAGCCTCATGTGAATTGCTGTCAATTATGTCTCATCGGTTCATCTTGATAAAGAACCAGAAAACAAGAGATGGAAATAACTTCGCAAACATTCTTTAACTTTTAGACACATCGTTTATTCGCAAATTTTCTTGCAAGATTTTTTCATTGCTTGAAATATATTTCAAAAAGCGAAAGTTGTACATGAAGTTCAAACTGTGCATTTATTAATATTACAATGTGTTTTTTAAAGTAAGCAAGTTTTGTGAATGCCAAGCAGCAGTTCTTTTACAATAGGAAAGTAGATATTGTTTGCAGTAGAATAAAATAAAGTGGGACGGGTTGGAGGAGCAAGACTTTTTAAATTATGAATTTTTGAATGGCATGGAAATAAAGATTTAACTCACAAATTATTTCTACTTGTTGATAATTTGACCAACTGCTTTAGGCATAGATGCCACAGGTAGCCATTTTTTATCCCTTCTTCAAATAATTTACCTTATCCCTCAGATGCTTGGAGGCCTATTTGAAAACATTTTTAACAATTCCAACAGAAATGATCCCAGAGGTATGAAAATGTATAAAAATCTTTTACATTAAGGCCACTTTCTTTTTTGATATGCAAGTTCAAATTGAAAGTTACAGTACTGTAAGCAAGCGTTCACACTTTCGTAAGTTCATCTGTTTTTAAAATGTAATTTTCTCTGCGCGTGAGATAAATATTTCAAAAATTTCTTTTAATTCTTTTGAAGAAGGCTCGAGAGCTCAACATGTATTGTGTAATCCACCCTATTCCATCATGATGTTCTTGTCACTGATGATAAAAATAATGAAGCAAGCACTGAATAGAATGGTGATTCCAAAGCAAGTAACATCTGAAGTTTAGACACTTTGAGTGACTCTTTTTAACCATATCTAATGATCTATCATAAAGGTAGATTTTTGATACCACAAGGGACCACGAGAGAACGAATGGAAAATATGTGATAATCTTCGCTCCACAAAAGAATTTGGATCCTTGTGTAATTCTGAGCTAGTTATCAAAAATGCATACATGTTACATTTTTCTCTTTGAGATACTTAGATTACGAAATATAATTCTGGCACAGCATAGCAAGGGATATAATGCATGCAAATCGTTTTAGTTAGTATCAGTAACTATGATATTCAACTTTTGCCTGAAGCCATGATGTTGATAAGTTCAAAATGCGAAGTGAAATAGTGATACAAGTGCGAAAATTTTCATTTCACGTGTAGAAATGTAAAATTTTATTGTAGAAACTTACTTCCAAAGTTGTATTTGACATAGGCCTATCTGCTAACGAGACAAATTGCTCATTTATTATGATGACAAGTTTTTAACCGAAATGATTAATGCTGTCTAATTAATTCCCTCTTGACATGGAATTGTCATCTTGTATCTTTTTCATGCTATAATACAAACATATTTTTTTCGAGATTTCCTCCTGTTGCCGTGATCATCAAGCCTATAATGATGGTGAACGATATAACTTACTTCATTTTTTGAAAGGCAGTGATACAAGTGCAGTAAATGATGCAATTCTATACATGTGAAAGTTATCAGAATCGATTTGATGTAGTGAAATTTGCTGTAGGCTCAGCACTATCACTTAATTAACGCAAACTTTTTCATAGTGGGTCACAAAGCATCTATTGCATTACATGAGATGAGCTTCTCATATTATTACGCGATATTAGAATGGACACTATAACTTTATATACCCGGGAAACATGAATTCCGGTAAGGGTGACTCCTAATATCAGATCATGCGATAAAACAGTAACTCATAAGTCAGATCATAGACTCTTAAACATAGGTTGTCCCAGGAGTAAGAAACGATAAGATTGGTTGCTATTGTTCAGCATCTTTAAAATGCGATTAGATTAGTTGGTTGGGTCATCTAGTTTTGTTCTTTTCCAAAAAAGTTAATTATGCAGTTTAATCTGACTGACCACCACCACTTTAACTGACCATCCCAAATTTGATGAATCACTAGAATCCATGCAGTCTGTTATTAGTTGATAGCCAGGTTATAGACTATTTCATCTGACTCAAAGCTTTATCTGTGTAAACAAGAAAACATTTTCCAGCAGGAAGCCCACTATAAATTTTTGTAGCAAATAAAATAGCAAAATGACCACTTTTCATCGCAAATTGTACTTAAATAATTTTGAATGCAAACCAATGCCTTTCTGTAGGAACAACCTACCGTCATCAGGGAAACAATCTAACTGAAGGGTACATGCACATAAATTTCTACAAAAGATATTCAAAATTATCAAGCTATAGAGTACTATAAAACCTAGGTAAATCTATGGTCAGCAAAGACTATGTTCAAAACACCAAAGAAATGATATACTGTAACTACTAAAGGCAAAAAAAAGAAGAGACAAAAAAGAAGTTCTTTCGGCTGACAAAGGTCGAGCTGCAGTTATCATGAATACTGATGATTATTTACGCAAAATGTCGACTATTATTTGTGATGCAAGCAAATTTGAAGAACTGCAAGGATCAGCAGTTGAAAATGACTCCATTAACAAGCATCCTATTGTGCAATTAGAGAATTCTATAATTTATTACATCAATCGCTATCTGAAGTCGCTTATTTCTCCTGAAGACTATCAACAAATTCTTCCAAAAGGCTCTGCTCCTGGTGAACTATATGGTTTGGCCAAAGTTCATAAGCTTGATGTGCCTTTACGTCCAGTTGTGTCCGTGATAGATACACCTCAGCATCACTTGGCAAAGTTTTTTGATTCGCAAGAATTTTTCACCAAGATTCAGCGTTTCATCGACTACAGCATTCCTTCAAAAACTACGTAGACATCAATTTGAGGATTCTCATCATCTGATCTCATTTGATGTATGTTCATTATTCACCAATGTTCCAGTCGATATAACAATCGAGTTGGCATTAGACATTCTTTTGAAAGAATTGAAAGTTCCAAGGCCGACTTTGAAAAAACTGTTGTCATTATGCATTCAAAGTATATTTCTTTTTGATGGCAAACTATATCGTCAGATAGATGGAGTAGCAATGGGCAGTCCACTCAGCTGCATTTTTGCAGAAATATTCATGGATCATATGGAAAGTCAGTTTTCCTCCAGTAACAACATGCCTTCCTTTTATGTTCGCTATGTCGATGATATATTTTGCGTTTTTGAAGACAAATCAAAGATTGATGCTTTTCTTCTCTTCATCAACTCCAGACATCCAAATTTAAAGTTCACTTGTGAATCAGAAAAAAGCAACAAACTCGCTTTTCTTGATGTCATATTGCATAGACAATCGACTTCGGTTGAATATAGCCTGTATCACATGCCATCGAATACTCATTTTCAACTGAATTTTCGTTCCAATGTTCCAATGAATTGAAAAGAGGTTTGATAATTGGCAGCATTTACCGTGCTTATCGGCTATCCAGCAGCTGGGAGTTATTTCACGAAGAAATAAGAAAATTGAAAAAAATTTTAGCAGCAAACAATTATAGTGGTTTGTGGAGAAACATCTGAAAGAGACGCTTGACAAAATTGTAATTCCTAGACAAGTGAACCAAGAAGACTCAATGAGTGAAGAAAGTAATATCAGAAGACAGACTTTTACTTTCAGATATTTTGACAAGGAAAGTATCATGTATTGCAGGCGTGTTAAAAGGCTGATACCTGTGAAAATAAGACCACATTGTGCTTTTTCTTTTCGTAGCACCAGACTGCGAGTTTTTTCCTCTGAAGTCTCCTACCCCGAGGTCCCTTGTCTCATCGGTGGTTTATGAATTCAAGTGTACTGGTGATCAGTATACCACATACATCGGTGAGACAACACGACATCTAGGTAGAAGATTTCATGAACGTGTCAAGACCTGGTCCAATTTTCGACCATTTGCTTGAATGTAATACCTGCAGCAGACGTGACATCATGAACAATGTTTCGATCATTTACAAAACTCATTTTGTTCGTATTTCCGAGGCCCTCTTCATAAAGAAGAGGTCCCCAATTTTAAACAGTCAACTTTCTCATTCAAGCTCTTCATTTTATCTTTCTGTTTTCTGATGTTTCTTCTTTTTTTGCCTTTAGTAGTTACAGTATATCATTTCTTTGGTGTTTTGAACATAGTCTTTGCTGACCATAGATTTACCTAGGTTTTATAGTACTCTATAGCTTGATAATTTTGAATATCTTTTGTAGAAGTTTATGTGCATGTACCCTTCAGTTAGATTGTTTCCCTGATGACGGTAGGTTGTTCCTACAGAAAGGCCTTGGTTTGCATTCAAAATTATTTTAGTACAATTTGCGATAAACAAGAAAAATCACGAAAAATGTCACATGATATGAATAGAATCTCGGGAAGATGTTATGGTGGTGCAAATGATTTTAAATTTGAATTTGAATCACACTCTATCTCCATGTGCGAAAGGCAATCATCTCTTGCTGCGCTCTGTCGATCAAGATATGGATTTAACCCTCTACAGGGAAAACAATGTCGGAAAACAGGGATATCGGTCTTTGTGCGAGAGTGATGACTGATAGTCTAATTACTGCACAAGATTGCCCGTGGCATCGTTGACGACCCTCGTACATCACAATCAGAGACGAAATTGCTCAAGAAATTCGAAACGGAATTTAACTTTCGCGAGAATCCTATGTGTGGGAGACAAGCGTCAGACTGACATTAATTAAAGAAGCTTTGAAGAGTTAATAATTATGTACGAACAAGTTTTCCCATCAAAATTAATCATATGTAATTATTGCGATGCACACGGATTCCAGCGTCAGAACACCTCGCATGAAGTGCTCAGCCGTACTTTGCCAACATCTTTGGAAATTATCTCCACCAGACTTTCTCTGCGAATCGAGTGATTTATAGGGTAGGCCTGCGTGGGATCGATTGGCCATCAAAGTCCCCTGATATGAATGTTAGATGGCTAATTTTGGGGTGGGTTGAAGGTTTGTTTGCGCTACAAACTTGCATCCACAATTTAGGAAGACTTGAAACAACGCATAATGGAGAAATGTTCGCAATTAATGTCAGCTGCAGTCGGTTGTTTGTGGAGGACATCAGGAGTTGGAGGTGGACATTTTCATCAATTTATGTGACCTTGTCTGTTTCATACATGTGGAATAATCGAGAACATGATAAAAATACATTTGTGTGTAACATGGAAGCTAAAGAGCGATTTTATCACAAACTAATGACAGTTACTGAAACGAAAAATATGTTTAAAGAAGCATTAATGTTTCAAATTTGGGATAGCCAGTTAAAGTGATGGTGGTCAATCATATTGAACGTGTCGATCAACTTCTTTGGAATAGAGCAAAACTAGATGACCCAACGAACTGCTCTAATTGTATTTGAAGATCCTGAGCAATAGCAACAAGTTTGGGAGACAAATCATATCGTTCCTTACTTCTGCGACAACCTGTATATTGGGGCAACATATATTGTCCCAATATGTAGATTTATGTACTAGGCTACCTATCCGTCAAATATGAGAACAAATCTCCCATAATTCTGATGTGGTATTGTTATATTAAGACTGGTTTGCCAAATTTCTTCATAAAAACGGCAAGTAGAAGTCATGTTATTTCACCTGAGAATATGCCTACTAATCATCCAATTATGAAGGAGCCATAACATGACAAGAAACCATAGCAATCATATGTTCTTTCCGAATACTTTGTATTCACATAAATAAATATTGCACATCGCTTCTCATCAAAGAAAATGCATTAAAACCTTAATCCCTTTCCTCTACTGGGAAATGATATGATATGTTTCCTGATAATTACAAATTCTTAAGCTTGCTTATGAAGACTGTAAAGTCGTTGGTTCTAACTTATATAAATAGTGTTCAACCACTAGCTACACACAGTAATTATATTTTCTTTACAGGAGCCTGGCATTCGAAACATCATTTCTCCACATTTGTTTTTTGCAATTGGTACTCTCGTTGTAGTATTTGAATTTGTGTTCGAAACGTTGATGTACTTCGGTTCATAGTATCGATGACCATCAGATTTTGTTGAAACTAAAATGGGAGGAAGTTTCAAAACAGGGCAGACATCGGACTTGTTGTGATAGTCTTCGATGTAAGTTGTGGTAACTGGATCATTGATTCCACTGCCGATTCCTGAAAGCGAATTCAAAGGTTTGCATGATGATACAGGAGCTGGTTGACGAGGAATATAATCTGTTCTGTGAGTTGTTAGACTGTCCATTGGTTGAGTGGGTGGGAGCCACTGATGCGCATTATTCCTTATTTCAGGTTTTGGAGCATTCCAACTGGCATAATCATTTCGATAACTCGTTTCACCGTCGAAAGGAACAGGGTTTTCTTTCCAGTGATTAAACTTTGCAGGAACAGCAGGTGTAACGTCAGAGTAAGGTTTGAAAGTGGTATTGTAGGTAGTGTCCGAATCCATAGCATCTTCCGGGGGAAAATATTGATCCTTGACATGTCTGAAAGATAATTTGAAGTCATAAGGCTAATTGTCGTTTTAACAAGGAGTTCTCATGAGTTTTCCAGAGTTCAGTAGCCTGCATAAGTTGATAGAACACTATCAATGATCATTCAATGTATTCTACATCGTTACACCCTTACATGTATGAATTATTATTAAATCAAAATTTTTTCGAAATTTTTTCAAATGCAATTTGCGGGGTTCTGGTCATCGCACGAGGTTGGCAGTGGTGCCATTAGAATCACATTGACAGGGTTGCCAAACCTGTCCGGAAAAATCCGGACGCTCTAATGTTATATCATCAGGGTAAATTTAGACATGAACTGTCTTCTATACTTAACTGTGGATGGAAAAAATTGTGCGTAAGGTTGTCATCAATATTGTGCGTATCTCTTTTCCTCGTAATTCACACATGACAAATGATTATGAATGGAAAATCGAAGCTTTTATGAACCCGCAATACATTCAATTAACAAATATACCAATAATTTTATTAACCTTGAGAATAAGTCATAAATCCTTTTAACAAAAATTGGCAATACTCGTTTCATATGAAAACAAGGCTATATAAAAATTCATCAGCGAGTCTATGATTGCGTTATGAATCAACAAATCTATAAAGAATACAAGATTGCATTGCCACAAAAACAAATCTATATAGAAATATATCAGTCAGTGCGCCTATGATTGCGTTATCAGATCAACAATATGAAGAACGCAAGATTGCGTCTATGATCGCGTGATTATTTATCAGATAAATAAATCTATATACGAGTAGAATGCATCAGTGCATCTATGCGCTATCAGATACGCAAATCTACATAAAAATACATCAGTGTTCTATGATTGCGGTATCAGACAAATGATTATTATCAACACAAAAACACGTCAAGACTTCACCTAAAACATTTAATGAAGATCAGGCATTCGAGGTCTTATATTTTATCAACGAGCTCTGTGGTAATTTTATCTGTGATTGCTATATTGTGTGTCAACGTGTTTTACAAACGTTATTCAACGTCACCATTGTCTAGAATAAGGCAGCTCATGTATGAACCAGTAGAGGGAGAGGAATATTTCACTGCCAGCAGCTGTGACCAACAGTTGGCAAAACAATACATGGCGTAGACTTCAGAGTGGGAAACCGGTCGCCGGCCGCTGGACCGAAAATCTCGGCCGCTTTCCAACTCTGGTAGTTCTACATTAGGAGAAGCGGTATTTTTTTCATGAATGATATACTTAGAGGTATCTATTGTGAAGTGAAATCAGCCTTTCTGCATAAAGCAGTGTATCTGAAAATGTAGTATTTTGAATAAAAAAACGATGTGGCATTAAATATTTGACTTTTACAAAGCAGTCCAGAAATATGACAAAGTTATGTTTGAATTCAAGTCATGTAGAAAATTAGATACTTCCTATCACCTCACGCATTCTCATAGAATTCTGGCAATTCTCGAGAATGATGGATTTGCCTCTCAAATCTCCGGAATTCCAAGAACACACATAGAATTCTTATCCCTGAATTGTGACCCTCGACGAGATATGTAAAGAAGCTGCACTCTCAAAAAAGTATGTTATATTTAAGAAATGTGTCTACATGTATCAAATGTATAAAGTATAGTAAAGAGTCCAATGATGCTCATCAACGTGATGCAGGTCATCTCGTCATCCCATCAATGACGATGATGCATAGTATTGATACATTAAGCTTTTGCTTCAAGGTCTAAATAAGCGTTGCTTTGTTGTAAAATGTCGCCGGTGAAAAATTTTTGAATTTTGCATGTTACTTATAAACTCCCAGATTATGGTGCTGAGTATTACCATAAAAAGCATGGGTCCTTATTTTAGTCAGGCAGCGACGCCGATACCAGAAATGTTCTTACACATCCTCTTCAAAATTGCATACCAAATTTCAGCTCGATATGAGATGATTTGTACTTTTTTATCTTTGAATGCGACCTCTATGCCCTATCCTCTCTTTGTTAGCTAAGAAAGAGAACAAAAGTTTATTTACAACCATTTCGATGCTGCCAAATACTCAAATTCGAATGCCCACGTGCCGACCAAGCAGTGACAGTTCTCAGTGCTAAGCCGTACTGCTGCAGGACGCGAGTTAAATATACACTATATAGTCGTCTGCTGCCTTGAATGCAGATGTATTTTTATGCCTTAACAAGAATGTTAATTGCTAATCAGGTAACTTGCTCCGGAAAAGTGATTAGGAGTGATCAAGCTATCATTCACCTTGAGATGGGTTCACCATCTAAGTGTCTGTAGTCACATCTATTAGTTGTCTCACTACTCAGAGGCTTGTCAGACTGATAAGCATGGAATTTAGGCTTGCAAGATTCCGTGTGTGCCATTCCTTTTGGTGAATAATCATTTCTGTTAGTTGTAACATCTTCAATAGGACATTCAGGCATCTTCCACTCTATATTTCTTTTCGGTCGCCATGCCACATAAGGATGTTCTTTGTAATCTTCTTTATAACGTGTTGATGACTCTAAAGGCTCGTCTGATGTATTTGGAATGTGGGCAGGCTTGTAACTTTGAGGAGGCTTCTCACTATAGGGTTTAAAGTCTTTAACATAACTTGAAAGTCCATCGAAGTCAGGTTTCGCTGATTGAAAGGTGAGAGGCTTACACGGACATTTCTCTGGAATTGGCCATTCACGAAAGTCAGCTGCAATAGAAAAGAAATAAATCAGAAACAGCGCTGATGAAAGTTCGCTTTTTCATAATCAACTACATTCACACAAGCATATCAATGCGTTTATGTTGGAGCTTGCTAAGGAGATACAAATCATATATCTGTGTACTGTACACCGGTGGTCAAAAATATGAATCAAAATATCTGTCAAGCCGAATAAGAAAGATTACTGACATAGAATGGTCACAATTCAAAATGTCCGATGGCCACCGGATTCCCATTTGAATGATAAAATGCACCGTATTAGTCTAAAAACTACGCTTCAGTTCGAAAATATTCAATAAAACGGATCCCGAAAAATTTGACCGAGATCAGGATCGGGATTGAATCATGACATCGGCTTTAGAACTTTGAATTAAAGTAACCAGAACCCGATGTTATTTCAGTCTAAAAATACCAAAGCTCTATATTAAACAACATGAAATCAGCCTAAAACATGACCGAATCCTGTCTAAATCGGTGAGAAGCTTGTCTATGATCATTCCTTCATTAAATTGACCTGAAACCGGACTAAAGATGGTATGAATCTTGCATTCAATTGATCTGAAGCCGGCCGAAAACTGCTCTACCTATAACGACCTGTGCGAAAATGTCTTTTATCTCTAATGCAACATGCATAAAATGTTTCAAGATTCTTTTCAATGAAGTTTCAATCTATTTAATAAGCTTCATACTACTTAAATATTAGAAATGTAAACAGGAATGCAAACACAGGAAAAACTTGTAAAAATTTAAAACTTTATCAAAAATTTATCAAATGTTTTTTAAGATCTCAGGAGCATTATCTCAGTAAGAAACTGAATATATTAATATTAAAAATTTCACTGTATGCAGACATTTTTTGAATTGACACTATCTACTCTCTGACCCTTACTGTAGGCCCATCTATTCTACTAGTCTCCGTACGTGATACGAACATAATCGTGTTTCGTGTCGTGTTGAGCCTTCTAATTCATGCCGTGCTGGCGTATTTGCAATTCGAGTCGTACATCATTTATCGTGTTGACAATGATTCATTGAAAATTTTAAGATAACTTCATAACTTAACCTGCTCTAGCTAAATACAATTTCAGATTGTTTCTATCTGTGAACCAGGCAAATCCCCGATTCCCAAACTCTTTGCAACATCATAATACTCAACAACTGGTTCGCTCACACCAGATTGTAGTTTAGCAGCTATCTAGTGTGACTCTAGAAAAATTGCTCAGATGTGATTTTTTCGCTAACAAGTTCTTGAAAAATACGTTTACTGAAAAAATTTGTTCTTAAAACAACTTATTTTGGCTTTTTATCACCACCTGGATCATTGCTGTGGTGAAATCAATGTACGAGACTGCTTGTTTGTTGGCTAAAGGTATGTAAATGCTGATAGTACTTCATGGTGCTCCAAATTATGAATTCATCAAAAGTTTGTGCTTGCAGGAGGTAAGATAAGCCCATTGAAATTGCTCAACAGCTAATGGACCTGCAACTATATCTTCCACATTATATAGTAGCGATAATCTTTTCAACTGCTGAATAATTGAAATTCAATTTTTCCAGAAGCTTCTGAAGAAGCCTTCATAATTACCCATCCTCTAATCAAAAACGAGTTTTCAATTTGTAGATGCTTAATGTTCACTTCCAGCTGCTACTGATAAATAAAAAAGAAATTCAATTTCAATTGCAGAGAAGGTGGAAGGGCATGGTCAAACATACGCTAATTAGAATACTATGCCAATTTTAATGAGATAAAGTACACCACATTATTGCATAGTTGTAGAATCGTACTCAGAATCCCTTCCATATTTGATAGAATTCATTCCCAGGGAAAATCTTGGTAGTGAGGGATTCTAGTAATGGATAGATGATGGCTATGCGATTCTCTGGGATATAGAAAAGGAAATTATTTCATGAATCCCTGTAATACGGATTTATTATTTGATGACTCCCTGTAATTAAGGAAATTGTCTGTAGTCGACGAAGTGTACTGTACAAAATTGCATGCAATAACTGCAATAAATTCTACATAGGTAGCACCATCAGACCACTCCGCATCCGTATTCGTGAACATTCTAGCAACACATCTTCATCTGTCTACAAACACATACAGTCATACAATAATGAAAGCACATTTTCTAATAGAACAACGACTTCAATAATATCAACCGACAAGGACGCCACAAATCTCAGACTTCGTGAAGCACATTACATCAAGAAAATGAAATCTGAAATTAACGATCGATTTGAAATGAATAGCTACAGTGATTTTCTTCTTCATTGAATACTTACTTGCCATCCATTTAACTTTGACTTTACATTTTTATACTGTGTTTACTGTTTTCATATATTTCTTCTCTTCCCTCAGTCATGTCAAAGATTTGCTATCGGTAGGCCTACTATGTACAGTAGCCCGATACTACCTGTCTCATACATGGACTCCATGCCTCACAGCTTCTATCTTTTCTCTCTTGTACTTCTATATCTATCTCATTCTTTTATTTTCCATCAAGTGAGGAAAGCGCTGTTGATACTGATCGATTAAGATCTTAAATTGTTCTCAGCTTTTTAAGCATATTTCGTTCTTCACAATGCCCCTATCACTGAACTCCATTGATGCAAGATCAGGAGAACGAGGAGAAATGGAATCGGTTCGTCACGTGCGAACAATTTCTGCGGCCTGAATCGCCAAAAGCTGATTTTCGATGCAACAATAAACACAGTTGTGACAATTAACATTTCTAGATGCTTTGAACATAGTTTCATCATTCCAAACGATGTAATCAGCTGATGTGTCGGGTTCCTCCTTACATGTATTAAGGAAAAGCTCACCGAAGTGTAGACGCCTTTCAAAATTGACTGGGAAGAGTTTGTGAACTCGGCCGGTATTCACTAAAGCTAAGCTATTTCAAATATGTGAAATTTCTAGCTCCCGAGTGCCGACTTTTCCGTATTAGCAACAACTGCCTGTGCAACATAAATTCTGGTTAATACTAGCAGTCATTGGACGACCGGAGCATCAGTTATGCCCCATAGATTTCAAACTTTTTGATAATACGATCTTGAAGGTGAGCTTGCGTGTAGTTAATTTTCAGATATTTAAGTGACAATTTGGGCGTGGGGTTTTCGTGGTAGTGAAACCTCGGAAATTTCGTTAAAAGAAAAACCTATTGATGCTCTTCGAAATTGCCTGTTTAACCATTAAGACTTCAGTTCAATGACATTTCGCGAATAAAATGACAAGAGACCTGCTATCACACAATGCTTCCAGCTCTTGTTGATTTAGCATTCCGAAAATACATGTACGACTAGGGTTGGCAAAACTCCGAAGTTTATTTTTTGCTTCGGAGGAAATAAAAAAATCAAATACTTCGCGACGTTTATCGAAGTTTATAATTTTTGGATGAATACAAAAGAATTCCCTACGTGTATGGTCAAGAACTGTTCGAAGTTTATTTCGCCGGTTATTCTAGATGACATGTAACCTAGAAACAGTCAATATTGGGCATAATTTTGCGAATATACAGTTGGCCACGGCGTATTTTCTAACTCCATTATTTCTTGAATTTAGAGACACTTCCTGTTCGAGCACAGTCATGAAATCTTGACTGCCTTTGAGCAATGCCTCAAAGTTGTTATTTCTGACTTCACCTCTGAAAAAATGTTTCTTGGAATTGGTGGGGCCAAATTACTCGAGTGAAAACATTTGCATTGTTTCAACGGGCTGCCGTCACTAAACTGAGTTTACACTAAGAATGATTTTATTATGTGAAGGAAATTTCCGGCTGTCATAACATGTAAAAGTCATTATGGTGCGATGACTAGCCGAAGAACGCTTTCAAATTGACAACAGGTTATTTTTTGAGTTCAACTTTTAGCATTATAAATTTTGATGCGAATTAGAAGATTTAGAAGTTATCATTTTCAACGCTATGCCAACATTCATCTATGTCATTCATCAGCGTTTGTACAAAGTATGTTCAGATTATATGGTCGGGGCAACGATTGAGCTTATCGACACTTATGTTAATACTACGACATTGATTTTAATCAACAATAAAGTTGGCATTCGATAACAACATCAGCGCTTTAAAAGTCATCGCCATCCTCATGATTCTCCTCCACCGTTGCCACATATTCACCTCTTTCCCAAATGCACCTATGCTGGTCCCACTCCTATCTCGCCACCGAAGCAGAAGTCTACCATATCAACACTTTCCGTTGTGTCGGCTCGCTTCATATTTTTCATTAGACTGGATGAATTTGCTCATCATTAACCACAGTCTACTTCGACTTCCATGTACACGTACATTACTTACTTTACTTTACTTTACGCGGCATATTCATTGCTGAACTTCGGCCGACCCATTGGAGATGGCACGCCACAGTTTTCGCTCACGCGTTGCGCCGCTCAATTCGTGCATGTTGAGTCCGGTCCATTTCATGATGTTGTTGACATACTGCGTCCTGGGCCTTCCTCTGCGCCGGCTGCCCTCCATGTTGCCTTGCAGGACAGTTCTCGTTAAAAGGCATCCTCCCTCCCTGCATTGATGACCGTAGAAGGAGAGTTTCCTTTTCCGAATGTGTCGAAGTAACATAGGCACGTACATATAGATGGGATTTCAGATTTCATACTTTAATGTTGTCTCTACTGGCATATTTGATATTTGAATCAACGATTGCGATTGCTGGTAAAACTAGTGGATTACAGGCAATAGCATTCCTAACATTTTGATAATTTCATAATTTATTTAACTTTCAAATGTCACATTTCGTTTGAATAACCCATAATCAATTACATGTAATATGAATAGACGACATACTTCTCCAGTCAAAAGGCTTTTTGAAATTTTTAGCATACATGCACATTGATAAGATGAGATCGCATCCAATTTCATGAGACTAATTTATTCATCAGCATGATTCTGATGCAGAGACTTAAGGATTGAATTCAAGTAAAAAGTTCTTTCTACATAGCGTACTTTGTAGACTATAGCTTTTATGCTCATCAGCCATGACATACTTAGCTGACCTGATTTTTATATCACGAAGACAATAGGCCACCTGACAATTCACCATTTTTACATGTATGTCTACGCATCCGTTGTGATAATTAAACAAAGTAATTATTAAAGTAGGCCTATGACTATATATGGCTAAAACACATTCTAGAAAGTATACGGTATATATTTAAGTTGAAATTATTCAAAATAGTTATCTGTTACTGTAAGTCACGTGTTGACAGCAACTCTAAAGCTGAGAATTACGAGCATTGTGGGTTCTCAAGAAATAAGTAACCTATCGGTAATTAACAGGCTGACTATTAACTTTTATTTAGAGCATTGAAATTTTATAAAACTCAGTTCCACCTCCCTATCATTAGTTACAACCTGAAAATTTTGCCCCTCCTGGTCTGTTGCCGTACCCCATCCCCCTTTGAGGGTACCAGCTACGGCAGTACTACACCATAGCATCGAATGCAAATGTTCTACATCTTTGTGCACACACTATGATTACAAGCGCTTGAAGCACATTCTGAGTTGTGATTGTGACTCAGATTAGATTACTATAGGAATAAGTTCTTTACTGAAAATGTTTGAGTACCAAATAGTAACGGTCCTCTGCTGTATAGGCTATGTACTGTACATTAAAGAGCGGAATAATCATATGATGAATTGTACACTCATCGAACCATAAGTTCCTTGAACGAAGAATGAAACAATGGTGAACGTTGCAGGAGTCCTATTTCCGCAACCGCATTTATGGTAACCGGGATATGCTTGTGTCTTGATTTGATTGGCTCGTGAAGAAAAATCATTTAGTCTGCTGATGAACACATACTTATCACAGCTTTTAAAGTAGCAATAAAGTCTTAGATGATAAATCAAAGTATACATTTCATAAGAAGAACTTCGATATGATATCAGTGCATAAGAAAAACGACATCGCGCTCGAAAAATAAACTTCGATAAACTTCGGAGGAAGTAGAAAATAAACTTTGCGAAATATTTCGTGCCAACCATTTATGAGTCGCACGACTCATAAACTACTCAAAAATAAACGCTTATCACCATCAATGCGTTTAGCAGTGGTGAAACTGAAGAAGCTTCACTTTCTTCCATGAAGCAACTAAATTTGTCATGTCTTGATCACAAAACATTGAACAGTTTGAATTCAAAAGCTGTGTTGAAGTAGGACTACTTGCACTGTGAGTGTCAATCTGATCTTTACTTTTTAAAAGTAGCATGTATTATGCTGCTTTTGCATCAAGTAAAGCCATAAACTGGTAAGGGATCCGCTGAGGGCACGGGCATGTGCAATATAATGGCCTAATCTGCGAATTCATATCCGGTCAGGGGATATGCAGGTAGGGATTCATAGCGGCATAAATAACGTGAGCCTTATGTATGAAGGCCAAGCTCATTATACAATTGTATATTCACTATCAAATATAGTCACACCGTATTCTTGAGTTTATTTCTGAAGCCTAGATCTAGGCCTATGCTAACTGCAAGTTCCAAGCTTTGTGTAAGCGAAGTGTCAAATGGGTGAACACAGGGATCGCAATTCACCCACGAAAAAATACGGAAAAATCGGGAAAAACCGGAGTCTGAATGCATAAATTTAAATATTTAGATTAGACTAATTTTGTAAAAAGGCGGAAAAGCCCGAAAAAACGGAAAATTGCGATCCATAGGTGGTGAACAACGACCCATCGTCACCTAGAAACTTCGTGCAGCGTGATGCTGCTAAATCGTGTTATAGGCTAATCATCACGACAGAGGGATTTTGACTTCCTCTATGGATTTTGATTTTCTCTAGTTTGATATTAAAGGCGTGTGTGACATGTAACATTTGACGTCAACTTGTTTCGAATAGTCATTTGCGGAACAATGTCGAAAAAGAGTTTTCCGATAGTGCAGATTGTATTATTTCGCGATGTCAGATGGGAGAACATCCTGCATTGCCAGCTTCCACGTTTCTCTGAAAAAAACCAATGTTTGCTAGAAACGACAGCACTATGGCCCATGAAAAAATTGAACATTGCTTTGACTTAAAAAGAACGATTGAGCGGGTGTTTTATGACATGAATGTGCCATGAACTGGTGTTTGTGTTCATGAATGCGAGTCTTAAGTTGTTTGCTTGTTTGTCCGATGTATTCTGAATTGCAATTTTGGTATGGTATTTTACATATTGCGTTGCGTTTATCTAAGTCTGATTTCTTGCGTTTTGATTTACCAAATATTGAGCAAATTGTGTTTGTTGGTTGATGAGCGATGTTGATGTTGTGCTGACGAAATTTGGTACTTATGGATCATCTTCCCCCCCCCCACATTTTCAAATTTGTCTAAAATCCGTAAAAATGAATCAATCGTCGCAAAACTTCAGATACACGTATTTGAGTATATTATCTACCCACATACAAAACATTATGCAAATCCGACAAGTACTTTTCGAATTAGAGACGATAACGTGAAGTGTAGCGATGTCAGCAGCTTGATCTGACTTTATCTGTTCGACGCATTATTGTTACTCGTGTGTGCACTGTTCTCTTTTCGTCTGTTTCATCCACTGCTATTTGAAATCTTCCCACGGCCACTACCGCGCCACACCTTTCTTAAGTTAAGCACATTAATGGAAAGGATGTGCACTGGGTCATTATTACTTCTAGAGTTGTCGCGACATGACTTTGTTGACCTAGTGCTATCTGCTCACACAAAGTCAGGCAAAGTAAGATCAAGCTACTGACATCGCTACACTTCACGTCATCGTCTCTAATTCAAAAAGCACCTGTCCGATTTGCATAAAATTCTGCATGTGGGTAGAAAATATACTCATATACGTGTCTCCAGGGGATTTTTTTAACATTATAACCAGTGAGCGAATTTGCCCCTCCAGTTTTTACGATTTTTAGGGCTCTTGGGGACAACCCTTTTATTCTATCATTTTAATGCAATATTGAAGAAGCATACCTAATATCTATGCCGTACTGTAATTCTGTGGCAATTCAATTTGCTAAAAGTACAAAGACTGAAATAGACTAATTTTGTTACTTCCGAAGTCATCATGTAACTTAGTTTGAACCAGATTGAACATCAAGGTTTCTTATCACAATGTTGAAATAAATTGAGGTGTGAACTTCTAAACCAAGAAATAGAGAATCCCCAGCAAGTGTTTGTTTACATTCACGGGGGCGCTGATGTCAAACTGATGTACGAGAGGTGATATCCTGCTGCTTTGATGTAATTGAATTTACAGATCCTTTACCAAATTTAGACTTAAACGTGAAATGCCTGTACAGTACTGCCCAGAGAAGATAAATAACTGTGGCAGAGAAGGTTCACGGCGTCACCATTCCCCTGCGGCGACATGTAACACCGGCCGCACTTGCAGTTTCACAACTCAGTCGGATCAATAAGCACTCGTGAATAGAATTAATTTGAATACTTATCTTAAGCATATGAAAAAGCATGATACTTGCAAAAGATTTGGTGATATGAGGCTATGACTACGATTCGTCAATTTTCACGGCTAGCAACATGCTTGCAGTAAATAAACAATTAAAATCATTACCTGTAAACAACAACCAACCAGCTCCAAAAATGTTGACAGTTTCGGCTGTTTGTCTCTTTTATATTCCTGATTGAAAAAATAAGGTCTCATACTCACAATGATTCAAGAAAGGAATACTTAAGAAAAATAAAAAACATAAGTGATCTTATTCGACCGCACAACAGAGTACGAAGTAAGGGGGATGGGAGGGATTCGTCCCTGGCAGTGATGTCTGAGATCCCTACCAGTGATTGATGTGTATCCGACCCGGGGGGATCCAAAGTTGTCCCTCTCAGTGAAACATTTTATGCATTTTGACATCAACTATCAAAATGTGTGTGTACCGCATATACTTTTGCACAGCAGGCTTGCACAGCTAACAGGCTGAAATTGAAAATGATAGTAGAAGTGGTAACAACAACTGCAAATGTAGCACATACATGTAGTTGTAGGACTTACATGTATGTAGGCCTATGTACATGCACATACTGTAGGCTATAGATGTATAGGCCTATATATTCTATGTCAGCTTATTTGCAAAATCGGCATAAAAATGTTTTTCTGAAGAATGCCCCCCCCCCCCAGTGGGTTTAGCTTAAAAAACCCTTTGCGTGTCTCTGAAGCTTTGTGATCACTGATTCATTTCTATGGATTGCAGACAAATTTGAAAACGTGGGGGGGGGAGATAACCCATAAGTGCTCGAAATTTTCGGGCCACTGTTTTTGATATTCCTCGTACAAAAGGCAATGCAAAAAATTAGTCTTTATGAGAAGAGTGTGTCTCACTACTTTCATTAACAGTTTGTTGTTTTGATTTCAGTTCTTCCCAAAGTCTTGAAACAAAAGATTTTGGATAACCATTATCCTTTAAAAAGTTGATATAAATGCTAGATTTCATCGTTCTTAGATTGCTCTGTATTACAGTGTGATATCACTCTTTGATGATCCCTAAGTTTATGCACTTCAAAATTCCTTCGAGATTAAACTCTCTCAATTCCAATATCAAGACATTTCAACTCAAGGAGCTCAGGAAGGAGATCAAGTCAGCAAGGCAAGTCTGCGAAAATCTTCAAGAACAAGTCCTTCTGCTGCGGCAACAACATCAAGCAACATGGACAAGTATGGTCACAATAATTCAACACTACAACAAGAAGAAACGCCAGCAAATTCGACATAACAAGAAATTCCAAAATCTGATCAACAGAGCAGGGCGGTGTAATTCATCTTCAAATGTGGATGGAAGCGGCATCGTCAACATCAGCAGCTGTGAACTAAGTCAAGAAGAAACCCAGGCTCTTAGCTTGGGCTTTTCCATGTGTTGGCCTCAAAAGGTCAATGCGGTTGATGTAAAAACAGAAATTGTTTTCAACTATGTTCTGAAACCAAGTGCGAGTAAAGAGGATGAGGATCGTGTTTGTTCCAAATTTAAGTCTTTAACTTACACTTACATTAATGACAGGTCTCGCTAAAAGTTACCCGGTATTGATTGATAAAATCAAAATTCTACGTAATTTAGCGAAAATAAAAACCTTCAAGTTACCAAGCTTGACAAAGGTATCGGCGTGTGTATTATGGATAAAAGCAAATATAATGATAAAATTCATGAAATTCTAAGTGATCGCAACAAATTCAAAAATTTGAAACAGTCTGCAAAGACAAAAGTCAATTCATTATTGCGGAGGAGAGGTTCAACCGCAACCTGTTTGACTTAAAGAAAAAAGGCAAACTTCCGGAAATGTTTATAACGAAGTTAGAAGCACTGGTAGTCAGTCAGCCAGCCAGGCTATATGGCCTGCCTAAAATACACAAATCGCGGACCGACCCGCCTTTGCGTCCTATTTTAAGTATGCCAAAAGCTAACAATGCCAGCTTAAGTAGGTGGTTAAATCAAATTCTGAAAACATACATTATTCACTCTTTGGAGCTGAAAGACTCCTTCGAATTCGTTGATTCGATCAAGGATATCTCTCATGACAATTTTTATGGTCTCGTATGACGTTGTGAGCTTATTTCCGAGAATTCCTCTCGACGATACTTTCGATCATTTTTGTAATTCAATTGATCTCACTAGCTTTCCGGTCGATAAAGGAACCCTGATTTCTCTCCTAAATTTATCGTGTAAAAATATGCTGTTCCAATTTAATGATAATCTCTACCATCAAATCGAAGGCGCTACCATGGGATCGATTCTCAGCCCAACCCTGGCCTCTTTTGCGATGAATCTGATTGAATTCAAAATTACTGAATTTCCCATGTACTATCGGCGGTATGTCAATGATATTTTTGCTATCGCTAGAGATAAAAAGGATGCTGAAAAGTTTTTGCATTCTCTTAACAGTATTCACCGCAGTATTCGTTTTACTTGTGAGAAACAGGTGAATAATCAATTAAAATTCCTTGATGTCTTGGTCACTAAAAATACTAATTCTTTGAATTATCATTGGCATTTGAAAGATACCAACACTGGTTTATACATTCCTAACAGTGCTCATGCTCCTGTTAGATATAAAACGTCGGCCATTCTCGCCTTGATTATTCGGGCTAAGCGGTTAAGTAGTAGTCAAAATACCTACGAAAGTAGTTCCTCTGTCATCAAAGGTATTTTCACTGTCAATGGTTACTCTAATGAACGTATCGACAGAATTAGAAATGATGATTTTAACAATTTCCAACCTAGCAATCGTGATATCAAAAACATATACTGGCACCTCCCTTATGTCAAATTAAGACTGTTGATGGTTTGAAAAAAATCCTTCCAGCGAATCATAAAATTATTGCTTCTTACAGAACTCTAAACTAACATTTTTCCAAACAAAGACAGATTGAAGTTTAGTCTCTCCTCTGATGTCGTTCATAAATTTATTTGTAAGCTGTGCTCAAGCAGCTATATTGGTGAGACTAAGCGTCATCTCTACACTATATACTATATATTCGCGGCATCCCTAATGAAACTGAAATTTCTAAGCATTTGCACTCTGCTGACCTTGACGATTTCTCGATAATCTACAAAACCAAGCACACGAAAATAGCTGAAAATATCGCTCTCTGCCATAGCACTGATAGAACTTTGCTGAATGAACACGATTCCTCATTTAAGCTGCGGGTCCTTCTGTGACCGTCACAATTTTATTGATTACTATTCTCTTCTCTTCTAGCTTTAATAATTGTAGTATATAAGTCAATTTTTCCATGCCTGTACATACACCTGATGATGGTCTAAAATAGATTGAAACCGGTCGTGACATGTCGACTTTTCATTTTGAAATGAAAGACTGTTGATATCACGTTTTTCAGAAACACAAGATTTTGCAAGATCCAGTGGAATAGAAGGATATAGAGATACCACATCAAAGCTAACCACTAGCTCGTCTTCTTCAATTGTCATTGAATTCAATTGCTTTAAAAGTTGTGTTGAATTGTTCACTGAAAATTGATATGGTTGGGATAAATGTCTAAGTTTTTGGTAAAGCCATACTTTTCTCATGAAGACACATTTTTTGCATTGCCTTATGCACGAGGAATATCAGAAACAGTGGCCCGAAAATTTCGTCAGCACAACATTAACATCGCTCATCAACCAACAAACACAATTTGCTCAATATTTGGTAAATCAAAACGCAAGAAATCTGACTTAGACTTAAAAGCAATGCAATATATAAAATACCATGCCAAAATTGCAATTCAGAATACATCTGACAAACAAGCAAACAACTTAAGACTCGCATTCATGAACACAAGCTGACAGTAAGAAGAATTGATCCGAGATCACAAATTTCAACACATATTCAAGAGACAGGTCATAATTTTAACTGGGAACACACCAATAGTTTCACTACATCTCAACATCGCCATGGACGACTGTCTATGGAAGCATGGTACTCTAATAATAATTCTATCAATCGCCATATTGATCTTGATAATATCTATGTTCACCTTCGTCAACAGCTAGTGTAATTAGGATAGTACATTTTTTTATAATCTTTTATATGCTGATAAAGTACACCAGATTATTACATAGTTGTAGAATCGTATTTCAGAATCAATTCTATATCTGATAAAATTTGTTCCCACGGAAAATCTTGGTAGAGAGGGATTCTATCGCGGATAGAATTAATATTCACTTTAAGTGCAATATTAAGTGAAAAAAGGTAGTATGAGGTCATCATGAGCAATCATCTGAATGAAGTTATAGACTCAGTAGTAGAACAATCTAGAGCCTGGTTCGAACTGAAAGAAACTGTAAACAAGAATGACAATTAGACTGCATGCAAGAAACATAATGACAAACGTGAAGAAAATGGAAACACTGATAGCGAAGTACAAGTTATTGTAAATCAACTTAATTGCAACGTTTGTACTGACAACATTGACTCAGACAATCACATATTTTGTGACAAATGTGGAAACCATTATCATAACAAATGCATTTATGAGTCTGATAGGGAGTTACTTATTGATCAAAGCAATATTTTTTGCCCTAGTTGCGTAAATGATGACATTAAAAAGATGTCATGGGGAAATATGGGGGACTTCGAATTGAATAAATATATTGATGATCTATATTTCGAAGGTGTATACTGGAGGAGAAACGTATTCAAATTACCGTCAGGAACAACAGGACGGACGTTCATTAATGAAATAAGTCGCCTCATAGAACAGTTCAACAATAACGGCAATCTAGCTCCAGTTGCATTGAAGCTTGTCATGATAATGGGACCTATTTTGCTTCAGAAACCTTCCAAAAGATAAAAAAACAAAGGATCATGTCAGACATCTCGAAAAAAGATTGCTAATGTGGAAGGAAGGAAATTTACCACAATTGATGAAAGAACGTAGAGCAATACAGATGCGCATGACGACATCAAAACAAACTGAAGAGCATGCAGAGAGGGTGTTCACTAGATTGATGTTAAAAGGAAATACTCGTATATCAGGTGCTTTGAGATGGATCTCATCTTACAAGACATCGATTCTAAAAGCTGATAATGCAGTCGTAGAAAACCTGAAGTCAAAACATCCAAATGTGAAAGAATTGAATGATGAAGCGTTATATGATGAAGAGATGGTAACGCCTGAAGAGGTGATCTTTGAAAATATTGATGGAAAAGCCATTTATACATCTGCAAAACTTACGAGGGGAGCAGCAGAACCATCTGGGTTAGATGCAGAAAGTTGGAGAAGGATTTTGTGCTCCAAGAATTTTGGAAAAGCATGTTCTGATTTATGCAATAATATCGCTTAAATGGCTGGAAAAATTTACTCATAAGATGTCCCTTATCATCATTTGTCATTATTTACAGCATCAAGACTCATTCCACTGAATAAAAAGCCTGGCATCAGACCAATTGGAATAGGAGAAGTGCTGCGAAGAATAATTGGGAAAACAATTACTAACACATTCCAAAATGACATTTCTAATTCAACTGCGCCGATCCAAGCTTGCGGAGGTATAAAGGGAGGAGTGGAAGCGGCCATTCACGGGCTGAGAAAAATCTACGAAAGCGATGACACACAGTGCATTCTACTAGTAGATGCTGAAAATACTTTGAACCAGCTTAATAGAAAAGTAGCACTTCATAATGTATCCGTAATTTGTCCTGCAATTGCACAATATCTAAAGAACACTTACAAAGAACCTGCCAATTTATACGTCAATGGTACTAAAGGTACAATCATAAAGTCTGTTGAAGGAACTACGCAAGGAGATAACTTAGCAACGGCTTTTTACGCATGTTCATTGATGAAGCTAATACAAGCTCTTCGTATACATGCACCAGATGCAAAAAATATTTGGTATGCTGACGATTCAGCAAGTGGTGGCAGTATTGACTCAGTTTCGAAATGGTGGAGTGAATTAAAAGCAAGAGGACCAAAATATGGTTATTACCAAAAGGCCAATAAAACTTGGTTGGTTGTAAAACCAGACTATTTGATAGAAGCTCGGCAAGCATTTTCAGACATCAATATCACGACCGAAGGACATTGTTATTTGGGATCATTTATAGGAACTGACGCTGGCAGAGAACGTTACGTGAAATCAGCTGTGCTGAAATTGCAAGAGGACATCAAAGCTATTTCTGCCATTGCAAAAACTGAGTCCCAACTCGCATACTCAGCTTATGTTTATGAGATCTCAAAGAGATGGAATTTCCTGATGAGGACTACCCCTGGAATTTCCCAATGGTTATCAGGGATTGAAGATCTTCTGCAGTCAGAATTTCTGCCGGCAATTTGTGGTCGAAATATCTCGATAGAAGAAAGAAAAGTGATATCCCTTCCTGTGCGAAACGGTGGGCTAGCAATTGAGAATCCAATGAAGTCAGCAGAAAAGGAATATCAGTATTCATTGAGAATAACACAGAAAATATGGAATGCGTTAATCGAACAAAATTTTGATTTTGTATTTAGAGAGACTGAACATCTGAAGTTAGCATCATCAATCAAGAAAGAAAAGTAAAGCAACATAAAGGAAGTGTTTGCTGAAGTGAAAGAACATTTAGGCTATGTGATAAATTGGTGCGACAAATTGAATTAGAAAAAGGAACCTCTCAATGGTTAACAGCACTTTCTCTGTCCGAACATAACTTCACTTTGAATAAGCAAGAGTTTCACGATGGAATTGCACTCCGCTATAACTTTTCTGTCTTGGACTGTCCAAAAACTTGTGTCTGCGGTCAGATCAACACGAATGACCATTTTCTCATTTGCAAAACGGGAGGATATGTATCACTCCGTCATAATAACATTCGGGATACTACAGCTGAAATCCTGCAAAGACGTTATCGAGTCTCATCTCCTTCCTTTAAGTGGTGAACATCTCCCTAGCAGTACTAACACCAGGGATGAGGGAAGGATGGATATATCGGCAAGAGGTGTTTGGGGTACGTCGGACAAAGCATTCTCCGATGTACGGATTTTTCATCCAAACGCTCCATCCAACGCTAACAAACCCCTCAAAGTCATGTATTCAGCACATGAACAGGAAAAAAAGCGCGCATACAATGAACGAGTGATGCAAATTGAAAAGGCCACTTTCACACCTCTCGTTTTCTCAACAACTGGCGGCATGGCAGATGAGTGGAAACGATTTTTTTAAAAGAACAGCACACCCTGAAAAATAATCAAAGATATTCTGACATTATTTCTTGGGTTAGAAGACGAATATCTTTCGAAATTCTAAGAACATGCATAATTTCCATCCGAGGGTTCAGGGGTAACACCGAAAAATTCAAAGCAACAAAGTTGACTGAACTCGACTTCAATCTAATCGAGTAACTTTTATACTTACCTTTTCCAACTTTTTGTATGTCTCATATTCCCGACGCTGACTGATTTCCAGTAACTTCAATTCTTTATTACCGGCTTAACTCTAACTTACGTGTTTGTTAAATTGTCATTCAATTCGTTTTTTGCCCTAATAAATTGCTTATTATTCTTCTATCGCGGATATCTATGGTCCTAATAATCTGGCATACTTTATAACGGATAGAGGATAGCTATACGATTCTCTGACATAACTCGTGAAATTATTTGATATGTCCCTCGGGATTCGTCAAATTATTTCCCTCTCTACATTCCAGAGAATCGCATAGCCATCCTCTATCCATTACTTATATAAAGTACACAGGACTATATTAGCATAGTTTCTTCATTTTCATATAAATTTCAAACTAATGTTTTGTAATCCTTCTATCACTATTCTTATTGCCTGATGACGTATTGCAGTTGCAATCACGAAAATTTGTGAACGTATATTAATTTTTCTTGATTGAGCCATTTTCACAAAAAAATAAATGTATACAATATATACATAAGTATATACATATATATTCGTATTATACATAGACAATGAACAGGTTGCAGTCGAAAAAACAGGCAGGATACCTAGCGAAATTATGTAAAGAGATGCAATGTATTTAGCTGTTGATGACACTCCACGTAATACTGACGGAAGCAAAAAGAGAAAAAGTTCTGTTTATCATCCAAAGAAACGGTAGCTCCACACCGATTGATAATGACTTGAACGTGGCATGTAGTTGATTTATCTCACTACAAAATACATGCCGTGCAGTCACGCTTTGCAGTCAAAAAGTTCTTTCTGCATGCATCATCCACGGGGTAAATCCATTTTATAACATTTGTCACAAAAAACGTGTCTTCCGTCTGTAAAATACTTCGTTCTGACCGATTTTCATAATGTCTTTTCAACTTGATCCTTAAGATCTCCTCTTTTCGGTCATGATAAATTCATATCAATTCAAAAAAGTATTCTTTATGAAAACTTTAACTGAAGGCAGAAAAGATACCATAAGGTCTGTCCCCATCATAGGTACTTTATATTAGGGAAGAAATTTCGTTGTGATCTATATCAATTATACGGTTACGTATCATGTGAAAGCGCATGAACTGTGGTTTCAACCAGACTATAATTCAAGATTGCATTTACATTTATTTAGGATTTTTCTTCAATTAGCTTTTGTCCCCCAAAATTTGTCTTCTGACTGATGCACATTTCTCAACTTAGAAATGATGTTTTTGCTTTCTTTTTTGCTTTCTGAAGAAGAAGACACCTACAAAACTTGTACAAATACTCATTTGGTGTGGTCGCCACTATGATTTTCAAATTCAGTGTGAAAAATTGTCCATATATACAAATTTTTAAAGAAGACGAAGTTTCAAAGTTGATAAGACAAAAATTGCCCAAAATGTTGTTATATAAAATGGATTTACCCCCACGATAGAACTATAGCTGCACCTAGTACTCACAAAGAATGACAATCATCGACGCTGGCATCGTTTAACAAAATGGTTACCCTTAATGGGCGCACAAACAGACATTACCGCAGCAAAAACAAACTGATCGATTGCAAGTCCATTAGAAAACTTTTCAAACGTGAAGGCAGAAATCCAGAGATGATTTTTCTAATTCTATTACGCTTAATTGCCATCACCTATACCGTTGCAAGGTAGGTGCAGGGACATCTATGATGTACCTGTTAGGTAAATAATCTAGGTTTTATTGTAATAATCTGCATTTTCGTGTTTTGGAGGAATGAATCGTGAATGCTCCCGTTTTTTCTCACATGCCTCCGAAAAATTATCAGAAAAAAGAAAAGAACAAAAAAGTGTTGTCAGTGCACGGATGAAAGCAAGCTTAAATTTTGTTCTGATTCGTTCTTGCCTTCTCTGTATTAAAGGGAGAAGATCTGAATCTACAATACAGAAAATCGAAAATACAGACATGCAGCAAATTGTCGTATACTCCAGCATTTAAATCTATTTTTTATGACTGATTACTTAACTTTTCCTCCTTTAAGGTATAAACTTTCTTGCTGTGTATATGAATGCATGTTGCTTGTTATTGTATCTCTCGCAACATATCCTTTAATACTCTAAAAAAGATAAATAATCTTGGTAATTATGGTGCATATAAAGAGCTGATTGTGGGACATAGAAAGTTACACAACAACATGCATTATACCCCTGAGAATCACATAGCCATCCTCCATCCATTACGTAAAAGTGACACATCTAGCATGCAGTAATTTTTCAAACAATTTTGCCACACAGTTCTAAGGTCAGAATAACTCATCTGCGTTCTATTATGATTATGTTGTAAGCCTTGCTGTTATTATGATTATGTTGCATTCATTTGTTATAAGTTAAATTCTAAAGTGCTCCTATATACTTTTAGAAATCTTCAAGAAATGCATTTTCAGAAATTATTTCCAAACTATCTTGAATTTCAAGGTCATGCAAAAAATTCCAAATCATTTTGAAAATTCCGATAGATCGCACATAAAATATAGCACTTGAATGAATATCATTCAAAATTTGAGCATCTGCTTCACAACGAGAGCAGAATTACAGACATTTGAAGCTGACTTAGCTTTTCCTAAATTTGTTAACATTGGTGATATGCATCTACTATAAAAGTCATTTCAATGCCCTTTAACATTTAATTGAAAGGGAATGCTTTAGGAATCCTCTATTTATACCGAGGTTAAGATAATATGGAGTTTCAACGGAATTTGAAAAATTCAGCCACACGGTTTGGTTGAAGTGGCGTGATGACCCATGTATATTTAAGGCCCTGCGAGTACTCGAAAAGGTCGAGTCGAGTCGAGTCTACTCGACTCGACATTTTGTTATACCGCTCGAGTACTCGAACGACGATGAGTATTCGAATCGAGTTGGCGGACATGTGCAAAAAATACAACGTGTTTGCATAGCTTTCTTATTTCGATTATATTGAATTTCTCTTTAATGACTACAGTACAAGATGATATAATGGTAAGTAAACTACAACTCGGTCAAAATCATATCAATCAGCTGCAATTGATAGATAGAATGATGATGTGCTGTTCTCTGAAGGGATAAATAACTACACAAGCTTTTTAATTGCAATAGACTGAATAGAGTGCTATTAGATAAATGCACATTGCAATAGTGTACAACTCGAATAAAAACTGCAAACTCCGTTAATTTCTGTAAATATTGAAATAATAGGGCCTGCTCTGAAATTTAACAGCGACCAGTAGATATAGCACTTCATAAAAATGTGAAAAATATAGGTTTAAGTTAACTCGTTGATCTCGTTAAGATGAAATTGATCTTTTGTTAATTTTCTAATACTAACTGAGCGATGTTCTCTGTCATCCTGTACGGTATTCAGAACAGTGTCACACTTGCTTAATAATTATTGTATAACATGCCTACAAGGTAAAATACATACAATTCTTAAACAATAGGTTTTAAAATTTAGAATATTCGAAATTGGGGCAATGTATCTCCAATGTCCACAATTACATATACTTAACAAAGGATAACCCATTCGCTCGATCAACGATGTGCGGCGCGTTATACCTTATTTCATAATTCTCTTAGTTGCTATCATCAGCCTAAGCAGGCCTAAACGCATTTTTGCCTCTTGATTGATCTGTGAAAATTTTGCCCGACTCGACTCGAGGTTGACAAAAGCCCGACTCGCAGGGCCCTACCTTTTAGTGCTTAAGGCAGTGACTGCGTCGCGAAGTTTTTTTCCGTGTAAATAGTTTTATCTTGACTTTTTTATTACAAGCCATTACTAATGGCCATCAAATGACAATGAAAATGTGCGATGTTTAGTGCTCATGACACTTAATTTTGTCTTAGTCAAGCAGCTGAGTGGTCTTTGCATAGAGCAACTCTCTCGAGCACAAAAGAATAGTTTGTTACATTTATTACAGCCTGTCAATCACACATGCTTCACATTTAGAGTTGTTAGAATGCGCTCTGTGCTCCATATTCCTTTCTATGTGAGTACCTTCCATTTCGTGTTGATCTAGCTTCGTATATGATGGGTGATTTTCCGTCCACTCTATGCGAATACTGGTCTCTGCGGGCGACAAGTGTGACTAATTAACTGCTTCCACTGGTTATGAGATTGTTGACACTAAAAATGATATCACCGTTCAGACAGATAAAAAATGGAGGCTTTATGGATGTGTCTGAATCAATTAATATCCTGCAATCTTGCATTATTTAGCATTCATTCATTGGCGCTGTAATTGGCCTACTGTCATGAAAGTCATTGAGTTCATCTGCTGCTGATCCATTGCATTGTCTGCTGTGTGTGATGCCAGAACCACGGCAAACACATTTGAAGGCAAGACAAGGAAATCCTGTTCTTTGCAATAGAAGGAAGAATTTATTGAAAGCTACGAAAGTTACAGAAGGCCACTGAAAAAAAGCTGCCTTCTGAAAAATTATTCTTCTATATCCGTTTCGACAAACCAATTTAACATTTCAGGAACATTGAAACAAATTTGAAGATTAGTTCCATCATGTAGGGACATTGCAACGTATTCTAAAAACTAACTAAGAAGTTATGACTATTTTCTATAAAAATATTCATATAGGATATGATGATGACAAGCTAAATATACGTAAGTAGGCTATGCTATTGACAGTTATAAAGGATGGTCATTTTACTGTCAATTCAAATGGCCAAATTATCATACATGACAAATATGACGATATTGAAAAAAAACTAATATTTCCATCAAATTTGGCAAGGAGACGTTCATGAATTCACAGGATGATGAAAATGATAGGAAGTAAGCACATATGTAAATACATTATTTCGAGATGAATGTGTAAGAGGATTTCAACATTTTATCGCATATAAACCATGAGGTGCAACATAATACTCTTGCACTAGCCCTTTCACATTTGGCTCAATATATTCCCAAGTCAAATTACTAGAAAATGCTGCTAAAAGAAAATTTCAATATCTATTCCTCAGTCATGATATTCGCTGGTTGCCCACAATTCATATCTTCACTTCATTAACTTAACTTACATTGATAAGTTGGGTGACCTTCAAATGCTGGTGGCTCTGTCCTCATGGGTCTTTGAGCTTGAGGCAACTTTTCAATTGGTTTAGGAGTGTACGCTTGATTGTATGATGTCGTAACGTCAAACGGTGTTTCATCAGGACAGTATGGATCTGGTATGTGCTGTGATCGTCGGCGTACTGGATGAGGCCTGTAATCTTCGCGATTGGTCGTACTACTTGATATTTCTCCTTCTGGTAAGGGTAGGTGCTTAGGTGCACATGATTCTACATTTTCTAGTGGATGCGGTGTGTAAGTCTTTTTGTATTCACTGATCACATCTGGTCCAAAGCCAAATCCTTCATTAGGTCGAAGACCACCCCGTTTATTGAATGGGCAAATATGTTTCCTGAAATCAAAATGCAAAGAGTGAGGTATCAATTTTGTTCTGATACATTATTTTGTAATATTTCGCGGATAATACATTCAGGAATTAAACCATCCTTTACTTTAACCGGACAGGTCATAATATGAGGAAGCACACGCAGGCGCACTTATGGACATCCTCGTCAGATTTCTGGTGATCTAGGGAGTGGGGATGTATTTATTAGAGTGATACAACTCTTGGTGTCACATGGAGTTGTTTGTTAAACCTAGTAATTGAAGATTTTGAATTTGGTGATTGAAGAGATTTGTTGCAACTGAAGGATAATATCAACTGCTTCCTGCGCAAATGGCTGCAATATTTTACTTCTTCCTATTTTGTAATTACTTTCATAAATCCTTTAAGCCCTTAATCCTTCAATCTTTGTATAAGAATTTCCTGGAAACCACAAAATACTTGGTTACCCACGTCTAAGAGTGGATTCGTGATGTCCTTGTAGGTGACCACGATGGTCTTTTGTAGTCCCTCCCCCCGAAATTGGTGGAAATCAGGCACGAGAGGATGTTGAGGATGTGTCTTGCTTTCTCACACATGTTGTTGTCGTGTGTTTACTTGTGAATGTGTGTTGGGTTTCTAGGTTGACGCCGTTGTTGTTGGGGGTTGTGGCTGAGTGGAGCATTGTCGATCGCGAAGGATGGGTTCATGCTGTGTTCATGAGGATCCGTTGTGGAAGTTGAGAGCTGTGTCTTGTTTGGGTTGATGTGGAGGTTGCTTTTGTTGTGTCCATGAGAGGAGGGTGTTGAGATACGGTTGGACTCTGTCTTGTGCTGTCCAGCATGTGAAGATTGAATAGGAAGGGAGCTCCTCCTTGTGGGGCGCCTGTTTGTGTAGTGCAGGCTTGCCTGCTTTCCATGCAACTTGCTATGTGGCGAATGAAGAGAGAAGGGATGTTTGTCGGCTTAGGTTTGTGGATGAGTGGACGAGTGCATGTGAACTGTGTCGAAAGCTTTCGCCATGTCCAGCGATGTGGTGATTGTGTGCATGAGTGGTCTTTTGCTGTTGAAGCCAGCAGCGATGGTGTTGTTGCTTTTATGTAGTGTAGAAAATGCCTTGACCGTGCATTATAAAAGAATTAGAAAATCTGGGAATAGGCCAAGTGTTTATATTGATAGAAAATATAAAAATGTATGAATTAGGAAAATTATTACAAACTCCGATACGTTTTTCATTGACCACCGGTCAATATCATCAGGGAGTATAAAAAGGATGATGTCTTCATAGTTCTATAATTTCAACTTAGTACAAATTTCAAAATGATATTGAGAACGGCCTACAGATTGCATTTAGCAAAATAAGAAATTTCTGTAGTCTTCCATCTCAGCCCGGCTGTTTAGCTTAGGTTTAAACTTATCTATGTAAACAGCTTCACAGAGTCTGAGATTTGCACTATCATTGTCTCGGCCAATGATATCCACTTTGATATTGCGTGTGTTATTATCGCATTGTTGAAGGTGTCTATGTACATATGAGCGATTGATGGTGACGTGCTCTTTAATCCGTACATGCAGTGGTCTTATTGAGCTTCCAATGTAAAATTTTTGACATTTCATGCATGTGATTTTATATATGATATTCCTTTGGAAGCATAATCTCTTGTCATGTATGGGACACTGGGTTAATGTACGGTTTTTATCAGTTTTGCGTTTGTTGTTTATCACGCTTCTTAATGTTTGATTGCGGCGAACTAGAGTAATGCTTATCTTTTCTTTTCTGAAGATTCGTTTGATATCACGATCTATCTTATCAGAAATGAAGGGTAATCGAAGGAACATGCGATTATCATTCTTCTTCTTCTTGTTTTGTATGTGTAAGTGGTTGCTTCTTTTTGTAGATCGGATGAAATCATGAGGATAGTCATTCAATGCAAGAACATCATCGAATTCTCGTTCGTTTGTTACACGATCTTTTATTGTTGTACAAGAAACTTTCATTCTTTTCCTTTCATTTCGTATAATATTACGTTTTGAAGATGTTGGAAGATGGGAAATGAAATTGATAAAAATGTTCTTTTTGGCACTTTTTTATAGAATTTGAAAGTCTTCTCATTAGTTTCACTTATATGCACTGTAAAATCCAGTAAACTAAGACTGTTTTCATTTGAAGGTAATTCAATTTCAAATTTAATTGAAGGATGTTGTGAATTCAGAACGTTCAGGAATTGTAGAGCTTGTAATTCATCTTCAAATAAAGAAAAGCAGTCATCAACATAGCGTTTGAATAATGGTGCGTGGTTCAATGTCTGAAGAGCACTTTGTTCAATGCCATTCATAAAGATAATGGCTAAGATGCCGGATAGCGATGATCCCATCGGAAGGCCTCTATCTAGCTTAAAGATGCGGTCCATAAATTGAAGATAAGTATTATTCAAGATAACTTGCAAAAGAGTTTGTAATTGGCAAATAGAGATCCCTCTGAGAAATGGAATATTATTCACTTGTAAGAAATTAATCGTAGCCATTATAGCGTCTTCTATTGGGATTGACGTGTACATAGCTGATACATCATAGCTGCATGGAAAGTTTGTCATGCTTTCGTGATCTTTTATTGCCTTTATTAGCTCAATGCTATCTTTCAAATGAGCCGGTATCAATTCCAGTGGAGGAGTCAAGAGCGTGATAAAAGCCATGAAAGTTTCTTGTACAACAATAAAAGATCGTGTAACAAACGAACGAGAATTCGATGATGTTCTTGCATTGAATGACTATCCTCATGATTTCATCCGATCTACAAAAAGAAGCAACCACTTACACATACAAAACAAGAAGAAGAAGAATGATAATCGCATGTTCCTTCGATTACCCTTCATTTCTGATAAGATAGATCGTGATATCAAACGAATCTTCAGAAAAGAAAAGATAAGCATTACTCTAGTTCGCCGCAATCAAACATTAAGAAGCGTGATAAACAACAAACGCAAAACTGATAAAAACCGTACATTAACCCAGTGTCCCATACATGACAAGAGATTATGCTTCCAAAGGAATATCATATATAAATCACATGCATGAAATGTCAAAATTTTACATTGGAAGCTCAATAAGACCACTGCATGTACGGATTAAAGAGCACGTCACCATCAATCGCTCATCTGTACATAGACACCTTCAACAATGCGATAATAACACACGCAATATCAAAGTGGATATCATTGGCCGGGACAATGATAGTGCAAATCTCAGACTCTGTGAAGCTGTTTACATAGATAAGTTTAAACCTAAGCTAAACAGCCGGGCTGAGATGGAAGACTACAGAAATTTCTTATTTTGCTAAATGCAATCTGTAGGCCGTTCTCAATATCATTTTGAAATTTGTACTAAGTTGAAATTATAGAACTATGAAGACATCATCCTTTTTATACTCCCTGATGATATTGACCGGTGGTCAATGAAAAACGTATCGGAGTTTGTAATAATTTTCCTAATTCATACATTTTTATATTTTCTATCAATATAAACACTTGGCCTATTCCCAGATTTTCTAATTCTTTTATGTAGTGTATGTAGTGGCAGTGGAGTGTTCTTTCTTTAATCCATGCTGAAAGGTAGCGAAGGAAAAAATTTTGTGATGATTGTGAGAATGACTTTCCTGCGTTTTGGCAAGAGGAGAATTTGCGATTAAGTGCGTAATGAACTTTGTGATGAAGACTAAAGAGAACAAGACAATAATTGCGAAGAAACCGTCCCTCAATTCTGCTTTAGTAGAGGTATCTAGAGCTGTTCCACAGTCGGAATCCTTCGTAGCAGTGTTGGAAATAAAATTCGCACTCACATACATCAACAGTCATCTATGTCAGTCATTGAATTGTCTCTACGACCTGAAGTACAACTTATTCAAAAATTGAACAGATGCATGTTAAAAAGCAATGGCGACTATCTTTGTGCTCGATTTTTTTATTATTCTGAGGTGTTCTATGTTTGCTTAGTGTAGGTAGTGCACATTATTACTTGTCCATGTTATAATATCACTTCTAAGTAACAATGCTTTACCAATGTTGGAAAGACATATACAATTCAAAAATAAGCAGGCCTATTTGACTGCTAATTAAAAGATTTAGTTATCATTAATGCATACAGTGCTTTCACATGCTTCAACATTTATGTCACAATATGAAAATGATGCAGAGTTCGTTACAGATATGACACAAGTCAGCGTTGAAAAAACTTTGAAAGTAGGCGATTATGAAACTTATTTATTCTTGCTGATCACGAACCTTTCCTTATATGCGCGTTTTTTATACATAGGCTTCATAGTGTTAGACATAATTTCATTGGACATGAATAATTCGAGAAACTTCGATATGTATAACGTTCAACTCATCAAGAAAAGGATAGTAAAAAATGTAGCAATCAAAATGAATTTGAAACTTAATTTAATAGAAGTATATCAAACTTTGCTTACCCGCAAGTGCATATGATGGAGACGCAATCCAAGTCGACTGAACAAAGTGATGCAAGCTCTTTAGACTTTGATCCCACCAATGAATCGCACAAATGTGTGTGATCTCGGTCAGTATAGTATTTATTTCCACGCGTTGGCGCTCTACTTACATTAAATTTTGAAGGAGACTCATGAAGTGATAGCAAGCTCACTGCATTTGACTGATTTCTTTGGTTGGCTATTAGAGAAGAATTTTTTAGTTGGACAGCAGGTAAAACAGTGTGTGACAATACCTTCCGTTTGGCCAAGCGAGTAACGGGACAGTTACTTGTTTTCAAGCAATCGTTTTCCGATTTTCTTCTTTTAGAAGTTTGCAATCGAGGAACCTGTGAATTCTTAGAACCAATTGTACTTACAAAACTCCAAGATGATGCTCCATTCTTTAAATGATGCGCATTACCTTGACTCTTCATCCTTCTTGGATGGTTTACTTGCCCTTCTATTCCAGATCAAGTTAGATTAGCTATCAAATAGTCAAACGTACTTCAACCGCTAATCATTTAATATCAATTCCAAGAATATCTTGAATATGTAATGATTCACTATAAAATTAATTGACACATTCAAACAATAAGTTCACACCAATTCCATCTTTGTCAACATAATATCCGGCCATAGAGTTCTTGTCATCCATCCAATCCAAAGGTCAGTGCTGAATAAACTTTTAAAATACTGTACATGCTATGTTGCATCATCCTATTCAACGTTCATCATGCACTGTGATTGCAATTAGTGAAAGCCGTGACAGTTTGAAATGCGTTATTCCCCTCATGCCGTAAACAATGAGACCGTCCTAGTTAATTTCCAGCCGATCTTAAATTTCTCAATTGATATTAGAGAATAATCCTACAATCTTGTGAGAAATTCATAGTGAAAATTACAAGCAGTCGAATATATTTAGAAAATTCACATGAGAATAATTGACTTTCATCGTCGTTGCAAATTGTTGGCCATGTCATTCCACGTTCTTATATATTTAACATACAAGAGTTATTTGACACTACCTCTTTGTATATATATGTACATAGACATCGAACAACAATTAATGTTCGATATCTGTGTATATGTATATATACTATATATCAGTGGCATCGCGTGCTCCCAGACCCAAGACCGTAGGTCTTCGCTCCAAAGTGGATTCCTATATTTCTGCAGCAGACAGCATGAACTGCATAAAATAATTAATTTACTAATTAATTTAATAATAATAATTAAATAATAATTATTAATTTAATTCAATACGTAATTTCTGTGAATTTTCAAACGTACAAGTAAATGAACATTCAAATGATGCCGGCATCCATGACTACAGAATGAAATGATGTGATAAATAGATACTGACAAAGATATTTTCATACAAACATAGAGTAGGGATAATATATCTTTGGATAATATACTTGCTCTATGCATACAAAATTTGAAAAAAGTACACATCTATGAATTTTGGTTGAGCATCTCATTCATAGACATCGAACATCAATGCTTAGTGTTCGATGTCTGTGTCTCATTCATAGTTGGTGATTTCATTTTGATATAACATCTCTCTATGTCTTTCGTTCATAAAAGCAACATAAAAGTGTTGGAAATTGTGTTGGAGCACAAAAATCTTGAGCTTGTCAGATATTAAATAAATGGAGGCTTGCTTACTTTTGAAATGTTCATTCACATTGCAAAATGTTTGTACACATCCGATCTACGGTATGTCGTAAACATTTTGCATACCAGTGTCGGAAGAAAATATTCTTTTTTCTCTCTTCATGCCTATTTTGTGATCGAAGTAATCATAATGCTATGCTGCATAATGTCGGCTATAATCAAAGAAATGAGATGCTATGCTACATATGTAGCTAGAGGGGTCATGGTGTTGAGACCCTTGACTGATGAGACTGATGATCAGATCTCGAATTGTTCAGCATACTGATGACCCTGATGACCTTTCTAGCCTAATACATTAAAACAATCGGATTTCTATGAGGATTTCCGTGGCTTTGATCACAGATTTGTTTGTTTATATCAGAATGCATTGCTGAAAAGGATACAGAGTATGCATTTTTAAATTTTTCATGGAATTAGACTACTAAATCATTATGACATTCAAAAAGTACAGAAGTGGTAATAGTTGGAATGTTGCATCGAATTATCGAAGTGATTATCATTCAAGGGAAACTAATAGTGCTTTTGACTCGTTTGCAGCCTACAAAAATCACAGACTTCTTCAGTCAAAGAAAATCTATGGAGGAAATGAAAAACTGCGTCATCAGATGGCACCCTTGCCTGCAAAGGAAAAAAGTACCGTGGAAAATCATGACACTTTGCTCATTAATCAAATAAATCCTAGTCGTGTGAAGATGGCGACAGTTGTTAGCACACAGTCGTCTGGAGACACGAAGAACTCTTCGAGGAAGAAACTTGTTTTGATTGAAAACAACAAAAATACACTGGAACCATTGCGGGACATGATTGAGGACTGCCCACTGTTGAAGCAACAAAGAAACCAATCTTCAAATGCATTTGATAAAACTGATTTCAGTGATTCATGTGGATACGATAGGCGAACATACGAAACGAAAAAAGGAATGCCTCGACCATTCCTTAAAAGTAAACCTAACCATGGTGATTCAAAATTGCAATGTATATGTCAAATATGCACGTGCGGGTAAGAATAGTTGACTTCACTGCATAGGTATGACACATGCACAAAATGAATATATCATTCTACGCAACTGTAGGCATCTTGGTCAAAAAATTTATATGAGATTGATCTTAAACACACTTTTTCAGATCAGTATTTCCTAAAAGTTCGAATGTATTAATGAATTTTACGCTTGGTCTTTCTACAGACTAAATTTTGGAATTTTATTCAAAACTAACTATTTTCTATTTCACACAATTTTTTGAATAAAGTTTATGATACAAATTCTTACACAAGATGCTTAGTACATGTAGCTTTTTGCTTACAACTGTAGCACTATGAAAACAAATCAGGAATTAGAAAAAATCTTCTCGCAATTATTGATCTCAGGATCGATTTTTCCATCTGTAGGATTGTCTCCTGAACCGAATGAGATATAATCTCATCATTAAAAGCCGCCGAATTTGCTCACCTATGATGGAACAACTGCGAAATCTATCTCACCCTGGAAGTGCTCGTAGGAATATTACGTTGTTACTTAGTAACGCAATAATGTTGCACAAATTGTATTAAAGCATTATTCTTGGCAGTTATCTAAGGTCTCAAAGGAACCTCGCGGGTGTCGCTACATGAACTTTGCTAGACATTGAATCCTATCGTGAATACTTGACATCAATTTGTCTAAAAGTGTAGGTGAACATTCCATGTATAACAAAGTTGGATAGTGCGCAAATGCTAAACTTTCATATCTTATTTTACAGTTTAAAAAGTTGGTTCATTATACCGGACTAAAATATATCTGCATGGCTAATGTAGATGCTCCGAAGTCGATGCTTGTATGCTTTATCTGCTTTGCTATTTTTAATAAGTGCATCAGTAATTAAGTATGCTTTATCTGTTTTGCTATTAATTATAAGTGAATCGATAATTGAGTAATGTAATGCGTAAAAAACGTCTCGAGTGATGACGTCACTAGTGGAATCACCAGAAGGCTGTAGTGCATGTCTGTGCAGTAGCAAAAATGTTGTGTGGAGTAAGCAAGTATCGAATGCTTTTCTCGCTCTACATCAAAGTGCAATCTAGCGTTCTCGCTTGCTAGCAAGGCTGCTTATTCAATATCCTGAGTGTGAACCATGCCTCAGTCTTGTTAAGTTATTGGGTGTAAATACAAATAAAAAACTCAACCGGATTTGAGTTTATTTTCAATACCCAAAAAAACTCTGACATCCGAAGACAGTGGATCCGAGCGATATCACAGAGATCCAGAGAGATGATCACATTAAACTCGTACACGAACAATTTCCGAGTCTGCTCCGAAATCAATAGATAACCGTGGCAATAAGCAATTAGCATTAGCAAATGGTAATTTAAGATATGTACTGCAGATCCATGTAATGTATGATGTATTATGAATGCGGCCAGAAATCAAAGAAGAATATGAACACGTTAAAAAACATGCATTAATAGAAATAAACTAGATGTGATGAACAACTTTCACGATCAGATTCGTGATCAGCACCTCAAAATATCCAATTCCCACACATTGTTTAATCCGTCAATAATTTCAAATCGATTTTTTGGTTAAGTTATCGAAATGGCAACTGTGCAAAATTTAGTATTGTATTAATTTATCTTATTTGTATTAATTTATTGAGTGTATTAGAAACAGCGGCATCATTATAAAATCCAATAAAATGTGTGTGCATTTTGCAGCATTGGACCGTGAAGTTACTCTAGATGAATTTATAACAAAGAGAAAAATGTCAAAGAAGAATCAAAATAATTGTTCTTTTGACAACGTAGTTTTATTCTGAATGAAAATTGTTTACGGATGTAACGTTTGGTAAGATGCTCCAAATAGTTGCCAAGCTACTATGTGCCAAAAGACATCACGTGGAGCAAGATTATTCTAAGACAATGTACTTTTGAGAAGCAAGAAGGTATGATTTCATGATTTCCAAAGTTTTCGACTTAGGCGCTGGACTCAAACATGCGAAATATCGTAAAATTGTATCATAGGGTATCAAAAAATGCGATGAACATTTATCATCTTCATTGGGTTCATTAGTTAATTGCGTCTAATACATTCAGTTCATTGCTAATTCGTAATTCTCACAAATTTGTAGGTGATGTTTTACTAATGTAAAATATGAAAATGTGGACATTATCACCGCTCTGTATCATAAATCTACTTTCTTTGAAATCTGCCATGATCGATTGCTTGTAGATTCCGTTTGCTGTTTCAGCGTCGCCAAGGTGCGAGTGCGCGGCTCATGTCAATAGGTTGTACTGCTGTCTGCTCCTTTGACTTCCCCGAATGACGTCACGCGAATGCTTTCATCGGCTCTGTGTGTGTTAATGCAACTCGATACGAACAAATGAATATGCACACAGTTCCTAAAATATTATGAGCCATCTGAACAGGGTATCATGAAAAATTGGGCGGACTGGGTGTTAAAATATAATTGAATTTATAAATTTTTTCCATGTTGATGACAGTTCATGATCAATGATTTCCATGACTACAAGCACGGCTTATGCATGACTTTACCACAGCCTTGTTGCATGTTTTGGGTCCAAGTCATAGTCGAGACAGGAATCATTATTTGCGGTTTTTTGTAGCCGGAATTTTTTATCGTATTTGAAATGACATCTCTTCTCAAGTATTGGAATTACTTTATTTTCTAAGAAGCTTACGTAAAAGTCAGCATACAGAGGTCAAGGAGGTAGTGACCTGCGGTTGTATCCCCGCGGGTAAGGGCGGGTTCGGTTACAGAGATTCCGCGTCACGGGTATGGGTAAGAATATTTTCGAGCATCAATGAGATGGACTACTACGAGTAGAATAAGAGTAAAATCAAAAGTCAATTGCCGGTCCGTTTATTGGACGCCCTTCTGTCGTTGGTCTATTGTGCTTCATCAGATGACATCTGTGCATGTACCGGTACGCTACAAAATCTACTATTCATAGAAATAATTTTTAGCCTCAGATGCAGTGCATTCGAACATTTGAATGATTGAGGTTATCAGCCGCTTACTGTTGAGCGTGTGAAGTGAGCGAGCGGGATATTCCAGCTACTACCATTGAACTGAACTAAGAATTTGCCGTTCATGATCTGATGAACGAACTGAGCTGAGGTTTCTTCAATTGTTGGAATTCTTATCTTTTCCCTGTATCTACAATTCTACACATTTTGAAATTTAGCATTGAAATTCTAAATGCTAGATTCCAATACATGATTGTCCAATGTATGTACTGTAAGCAGTTTTGTAGATTTTATCCATCTCTTTGATCTTTAGTCATATTTTCAAGCATTCTGATGCATTAATAGATGAGTGCACCAAATTTTGGTGTGAGTAAATTATTAGGAAGCAAAATTTTCTTACCGACAGATTGGGTAGCTTGAATAATATAACTATCGGCAGGGGAAGAAAATAAATAGATTGACTATTTTGAAGCCGGAAGTTGCGGGAAGGCACTTACAGCCTTATAATCAAAAGTAGTAGAGAACATAACCAACAGAAATCATCAATTGAGCGCCATAAACAACAACAGCATTTGACTGTCGTGTTTTAAAGAAGTGCTCCAAGAGATGCAACCTTTCAATTGATATAATATCTTACATAAAAATCTATAAGTACAAAATCTCTTGACGGTAAAAATGACTCAGACTTATAATACTCAATTACTTTTTTCTACACCTTTTCTATTTCTGTTTCAGATATTTCCAAATGAATTTCAGACATTTCCAGATGGATTTCAGATTTTTCCAATTGAATTTCAGAATTCTATCAGAGACTCAGCTTTGAAGATATCTGAAATTCATTTGGTGAATTCTGAAATCTATCTGGAAATGTCTGAAATTCATTTGGAAATATCTGAAATATAAATGGAAAAGGTGTAGAGCTGTGCGTGGCTGCACTTGTTCTCACTGGTGCATCGGGTATCATAACCGGTGCATCGTACGATGCATCGAAAATTCAAAAAATGTTTCTCTGAAACACTTATTAAAGAACATCCGAAATATAATTTGCTTCACGTACTAGATTAATGTGTGACAGCTAATTGAAACTTCAAAATCTTGAAATTGATGTCCATCTCTTTCATAATCAATGTTCATGTTTTCTAGAATTCAATGCGAATTCTGTGAAGTACTAGGAAACTTCTACTAGTACCAAGCAATTTAAAAATAGACCTGCGTAGGACTCTTTAAATTTGTTTTTAAAGGTTTTAAGCCAAACTGCTAAAATAAAAAGTGGCAAAATAATCTTATATTGCACATTTTCACCGTTAAGACGGCTTCATCAATCAGATACAACGTTAAAAAGGAAGGCATAAAATTTCAAAAATCAGTGATTGATATTCTGTGCATTCTTCGCTGTTAGTTATTGCAGGACATAGTCTTTTGATTAGCACAGATTCTCGAAGGCGTAATTTGATGACATTAATATCTCTGTCAATCACTGCTACTACACAACTTCTGATAGAAGTTGCTTGTAATTACTTCGCCGTTAAAGCGGAGCTATAAATCGAGTACTGACAAAGAGTTGTCTGTCTCTGGATGCTCAATGGTAGATCTGAAAAAGTAGACAAAAGAAACAATGTGAACGCGAATTTGAAAATATTTTACAACTTAATGATTATCCTCCTATTTTTTTGAGTCGCAAAGTGCTTAAAGTCTCACACATGCGGAAAAAAGTACAACATAAGAACGAATTCTTCTACTACCATATCCCATTAATTTCAGATAGTGTTAATCTCAAAATCAAAACAATCTTTCAAAAATTAGAATTACCTGTCCAACTTCATCATCGATCTAATACTTTACAAATGATGTTACAAAAACCCAAAAACGTCAAACAATGTACTTCCATCAATTGTAGAAATCCAAATAAGAACATATGCCTTTGTGAATTAGTAATTTATAAAATTGAATGTAAAAACTGTATGCATTTTTACATAAGAGGCAGAGTCAGATTTCTGCACACGCGAATCAATGAACATTTTGCTCACCATCATTCCTCTGTTTACAAATACCTCCAATTGTGTAAATCCGATATTGATGTAACAGTAATTGACAGAGATATCAATGCCATCAAATTACGCCTTTGAGAATCTGTGCTAATCAAAAAACTATGTCCTGTAATAACTAACAGCGAGGAATGCACAGAATATCAATCACTGATTTTTGAAATTTTATGCCTTCCTTTTTAACGTTGTATCTGATTGATGAGGCCCTCTTAACGGTGAAAATGTGCAATATAAGATTACTTTGCCACTTTTTATTTTAGCAGTTTGGCTTAAAATTTTTAAATCAATACTAACAAATGCTGTTTAAAATAAATTACAACATCTCTTCAAATTTAATTTGACAATACTTGTATTTGATTCTCTGATTGATTTGCAATACTCATGCTTAATTTGTACGTCTCTATGATAGCTCTAATTAAATTCTTTAAAATCAGATGAAAAAAGAAATTATTAAGGTAGGCCTATGCAACAAAAATGGCAAAAAATGACGAAATATATAAATTTCAAAATCATGAAAAGGTACAGCAGAAAGATCCGAAACAATGTCACCACAATCTACAAACTACTATGCAAGAAGGTCAACATCTCGAAATTAGGGGCCTGATCGGCTTCAAGCATGGTCTCGGAGATGCTGCAATGTTACGGGATGCCGAAGACAATCCTTCGGGTGGAACGCTGGCCCCTGGAATGCTAAGATAAATCTTACCAAGAGGGCCAAGGACAGGGTACGCAGTATTCACTATGAGATTCCGAAATTGTGAGGCTCGTGACCTAAAGCGATTTGCATAAATTTGTCTAATTTGTCACTTTTTTCTCAACATCATCAGGAAGTGCAGAGGTTGTTTTACGATATAATTGTCAAATGGACGTAGATGTTTCAAATAGATGTGATTTTCAAAAAGTTTCATTTTCATGATATACAAATTAAAATTTTGAATTGAGCTGATATAGAATTTAATAACGTTTTCCTAGTTGGATGCTAAAAATATTGTCCCTCCATATTTGTTGTGACCACGAGAACAGATAAAATGAATCAATTATAATTGAAATTATATGCCTACAGTAAGTAATCAACTAGATCGATATTCGTGCATTGCTGTGCACCGACCAGAGAACCGTTGCACCAGGCTCAGCCTTACTTTTTTCAATTGTATAGACATTTCGTAAATTTTCTACAAGTTATTGAGTATGGGGATTTCTTGCCGTAAGGCGCTCTGCAAAAGGTTCTTTTATCAGTTAGCTATGTATTTTGATTTTTTGTGTTGGTCAGTAAATGACCAATAAGGAAACAGTACTCTTCTTTTTTTTCTATCTCATGTCCATGCGAGCTGGCTCTGCATTCTTCCATGATTATCAGCCTCACAGCAAAGCCAGGATAGATGAACACAACAGTGTTGATTGTAGTCCTCCAGTCAGCTAGTTCAACCATTCATTTCTATGTCATAGACCAGTTTGGACCATTCCCGTGTTAAGACGAAGACGTTCTGTTTTTATCCAAAACTTCTTTATGAAAGTATTTTTTTCATTATTTTATAATTCAAAAGTTGATAATTGTTGAGCCACTGATCAAGTCATCTTATCACTTCTACACATTCATAATATCCTACTGCGTTTCTAGTTGTCGCCGAGTTAACTGACCTCGATGCTTACTTACTAAACGAAATTATTTTTGCGGATTTCAGAAAGCACAGTTGTCCATGCAAGAAACAACCACTTCGACCTTCAGGATTTGGACCCGACGTCGTTAGCGAATATACGAAGACATATGTGCCGCACGACATTGACCGGCCGAGTTCGTTTGCACCAACGCATCATCTTATCAACAATGATGGCGAGATATCAGATATGACAACGCATCGCATGGATTTCAAGCCGCATCCACCATCCAGACCTCTTAAACATGATCCAGATTTATACACGCCTCCTGAAGGTGAATTAGATACTGCAACAATGTACAAGACAAATTACACTCCAAAGCATATTGAAAAGCTGCCACAAGTTCGCGAAGTCCCAAGAACTGAGCCTGCAGCATTCGAAGGAAATCCAACTTACAAAAGTAAGAACTGTTGAATGACATGTTGTTTTTGTGTGTCAAATTCCTGATCAAGAAGCTAAATAACATTTAGCTAGTCTAAGCGTTGGGACGAAAGTTTTTTGCCGAAATGTATGGCGACGTAGAGTAGGTATATAGTAGGTAATGTCGACTCAAAAAATGTCAGCATGCAGTTATTAGTAGTTAATAATGTGAACGCAAAAAGTGAAGATTTAAACGAGGATGCGAACATGGCGTTCCAAACATGTAAATATGAACATTTGAATTGGAACCGCGTTCCAATCATGTGAATAGGAACCGCGTTCCGATTGGGATTTGAATTTGAGTTCATGTTTCGAGGTTCGGTACAATCAATTGTGTACTGGGGTTGTAACAGCCTGTTCCGAGATTGAATTAAAGTGAGTGAATTAGAACAGGGATGCGAACATATATTTCGGAACTTGAATAGATAGTTGTTTGTTTTGAGACTGCTTGCTCAAATGCGACAATTGTGACCATTGTGACTGTGATGACAATTTTATTTATTTTCATAACTAGGTTAAGTTATAAATACGTGGAAGTTGCTTCATGGTTAGCTTCCCAATTTCATGGATTGTTGCAAGAGACCTTGGTTATTCGCTAAAGGCTATAGAAACTGTTACAAATTTAAATGAAAATATCAAAGCTGGCGATTTAGTTGAACGACTAATGGATCTGGATGAGCATACCATGAATTACAATTTGGATCGTAGTTGGATAGAGGATTTCTCAATGCTACATTTCAAAGACAGTGAAATTAGAAGGATGGAATTGGAACTATCTGAAACGGAGATAAAAGAAGTGAAACCTTCAACTGATTTATCAAAATGCTCTATCAGTGAAAGTGACTTCAGAAAGAAATTAGAAATAGAGACGTTTAAATTATTATGTGAACGGAACTGCATTAGGTGTTTTAAATGGGAAAGATCCCTCCTCTTGTTTCCATGTTCTCATTTTGTTATGTGCTCTACATGTTATGTACCCTTGGAAACTATATTTTGTCCCCTTTGTGATGGAGAAATAATTTCAACAGTCAATGTCTATCGTTCATGATGAGTCATCATGTGTGTCTGTGATTGGTTGCTATTGTGCAGCTTTTGTATATAAGGTTATCACACTTCTATTTCAATCATACTTGTTGAGGATTGTAGACATTAATAAACATGCCATTTACCACAATCATTCCTGTTTCAATTATTCACAAAGACAATCTGTTTACTAGTAAGATTTTCTACTCTGCAAATGATGTTATTGGTTACAAAGCTGATCTTATAGATCTGATGGAGGATATTGTCACATTCTACCATTGTGAAGATGATATTGAACTTCAGAAACTCTTTATGAGGACATTGACCAATGCCCTTACGCGAGTTCTGAGATGTTGGCTCGATGAAGTGTTCAAGCCTCTGAGTTTGACGGAAGCTATTCCACAGAGTTCTCGTTGCTATTGTGAAATGAGAACACGGAAATTGAAGACTTGTTTGCATGATATAATCGTATTTAGCCACTATGAGGGAAATGGTGGTAAATTCAAGGTGGACATGTTTACCGGACCCCCGTCGATGAGCGTCAATGTGGCAGTGCAAGATGAGCGGGACATAATCAAGTTTAGAGCATACTATGCTGATCTTTTGAAAGTCTTCGCTTCAAAACCATGCTGTTCATGCTGTCCTCTATCAAAAGATTTGATGTGTAATATAGAACAGCATGTAACTGCAACGACTCAGACCTTGAGTGATGTTGATGACTACGACCTACCATCTGTTACCGTTTGACTTTGTTGCATGGAACTAAGCAAAAATGTATATTTTCATAAATGCTTTGCTTTTAGCACAATAAATATGACTGCAAACCGAAAGGCATCTTTTTCTCGGAAGAATGGTTCTTTTAGACCTTCAAGTCAGTTTAAGAAGGCGTTGCGAAAGTTAAACAGCATGCGAAACAATAAAGTTAAGTGCAAATTAATTCAAAACTCATGTGATGATTTCATCCGTGATTTGGCTTTTGCAATACACAAATGCCTCCCAATATACAAGCCTTTATTGAGTACTGATTCTCTAAACAGCATTAGAAAATTTTCAAATCCAAGAAGCAGTGATATGAAAAGGCGGAACTTAGTTCAGCGTGGAGGTGGTGGGTTTTTGAATATGTTGAATGATATTGGAAACAGCATTTACAATGTACTCAACAGTCCACTAGGAAAAGTTGTAGCAGGTGCCGCAGTGTTGCTGTAGACGACGAATCATGGATTGACACGTCATCATTGATTGATGACTCATGTGAATATGTATATAAGAGAGACGCGCTTGTACTCTTTAATCACTTTCAAGCTATCATTCATCGCTGGCGGTTGAAAAGCTCCGAATAAGTACAACATTGAATTATGTCTCAAAAAATGTTTATAGTTAGAGAGGAGAGCGACTCATTTGAACGTGATCTCTTTAAATTCCGACCGACAAGGAAAGTTCAAGGGATTGAAAATACCTTTTACTTCCAAACGTTTAGCTATGGTGACAATGGTTTCTACCTTCAAGTTCCATTTTTCCACAGTAATGGTATGTCTTCATCTGGATATGGCAACATGAGACAAATGCGAGTGACCTTTCCGAAATGGCAGCAGATGATACTCAAAACCATCGACTCTTTGGCGAAGGAATGCGTTGTGTTGCCCGAAAGTGCTCCTACACATTGGAGGAAGGCGTTAGAGGAAGGAATTGGCTATAAGGAATTACCCGAGTTCGATACGCTATTCTTGAAATTGTCCGATCACTTTCAAGCATTCAATCTACTTGGAAATACAATGGAGTGTGATGATCTGAAGCGCGGACGATACATGGGTTTAATACACGTCAACGGACTATACATTGGTGCTCACGGCTCAGCCGGAAAAGTGGCATCGTTACAAATGAAAGTTCTACAGTTGGTTTATGAGCCAATGCCGATTGATAAGTGTCTGATCACCATCGATAAACCTACTTCAAAAGATGGGAAGGATGTTGAAGAATGCAAAAAGCGGGGACGGAAATCCAAGGAAGGGAGTGTTCAGTTGAAATTGAAACGCCAAGATGCTCAAATTGACGCGAGAAGTTATTTTAATGCTGACATTGATGAAGAAACACAAATGCTGTGAATGTGAAATGAAAGTTTCTAAATGTAAATAAAGTTGTTATGGAACATGACTTGTTTATTCTAAGCAAACTGGTGGGTGTTGGTCTTTAAAGCTTTTGAAATTTCAGGATGACAGATATTCGCCTATTCACTGATCGCACAATGTGTGTGGCCGGACCAAGTCAGTCCGGTAAAACTACTTTTGTAACTCAATTACTACAATTTAGAAATGAGATGTTTAATAAAGAAATTAAGAGAGTTAAATGGTATTATGGTATATTTCAACCACAACTACATTCTGCACTTCGCCAGAAAGGTTATGATGTGAAGCAAGGGTTACCGACAACTGAAGACATCAAAGCAGGTGACTTACTAGTATTAGATGATCTATTACGTGAAAGCAAATCTTCAAAGGATGTAACTGAAATGTTCATTCAGACAACACATCACAGGGAAGCCTTCATAATCTATATCACCCAAAACATTTTTGATGGAGGGAAAGAGCAAAGAACTAGAAGTTTGAATACACATTATTTGGCAATATTTAAAAATCCAAGTGACAGCAGTCAGATACATCATCTCAGTAGACAGATATTACCTCAACAACCTTAAGTTCTTTCAAAATATATGAAGATGTAACTAAGAAACTACATGGCTATCTATTTATTGATCTAACCCAGGAATGTCCGGAACGACTTCGATTTCGAACTAATATCATACCTAATTCCGTTGAACCAATGACAGTTTTCTCGGTTCACAGCTAGTTTTAAGCAATGTACTTTGTTGCCTTATTATTACAAACATGTCGTATTCAAAGATGGTAGTCATTCCTCAAGAGGAGTATATACAATTGACTACATTACAAAGTGCACAAGAAGTCAAAAATATAGATCAACCTATTACGAATCAACTTAAGGAACTAACACAAAAGGATATGGAAATTCAGAAGATTAAGGATCCCTATCGGCGAATGCAGTTAGCAGCTGAAAACATTGATGAGAGGCGACAGAATCGTGACAAGTTAGGACGATTTATAACCTTGTCAACACCCCGACCATATCGTGTGCGCGCTGAGCGATTATTTGACTTCATTGATCCACATGTGAAGTTCAATGAGAGAGGGGAAATAATAGATGAAACAACTGGTGATGTTATTAGAAATAGTCACATAGATGACCTTCTGCAATATACTGTCAGAGATGTAAGGCGAAAACTAGGTGCACCACAAGGGTGGTCATATTTTCAGAAAATTTTATCTGATCAAAATGTACCACACAATATTATTGGAGGACCGACTGTGAATGAGTTGGACAAGGGTCACTTACAAGATGGATCAAAAAGTAAAACACCCACGATGGCGGTCAAGCGAGAGCTTCATGATCCCGATGATCTGCAACCAAAAAGAGCTACTAGGCGCTCAATGCGTGTTGGAAAGGATTATAGTAAATATTAAGCAAATATAAATTAAGCTTTGCTTCTCTCATATCATGTCTTTACAAAAGTTTTGCTGCTGTTTGAAATCTGCGCTCGAAGGTAAAGGAGAAGAGGGCATAGAGGTTGATATCAATTGTGTTAGCAGTTGCTGTGCGAGTAATACGCGTGCAAATCAGAACAAAGACGATGAGTACAGCAGTGAAACTCAGAAAGATTTATCACGACTTAAATCACCCCGCAAGTTTCAGTCGTCCGGAGGTTCTAGCTCGTGCAGCAGGTGTGGGAATAGAGAAAGTCAAGAAGTGGTTAAGGAGTCAACCGACTTACACTCTTCACAAAAATGCGAGAAAGCGGTTTCCAACAAGAAAATATGTTGTTAACAGTATAGATAGTCAATGGCAAGCGGACTTGGCTGACATGCAACAGATATCACAGTACAATGATGGCTATAAATACATCTTAACCGTAATAGATATTTTATCTCGCTATGCTTGGGCACGTGCGCTGAAATCTAAACGAGGACCAGAAGTTGAAGCGGCTTTTCAGAGCATTTTCGATGAGGGGCGTGTTCCGCAAAGAATACAGACCGATCAAGGCAAGGAATTTGAGAACTCTCATGTTCGAAGTCTCCTCAAAAGTCATAATGTGGAATTGTTTAGTGTCAAAAGTGCTTATGAAGATGCCATGGTTGAGAGGTTCTATCGCACACTGAAGACAAAAATATGGCGCTATTTCACTGCAAAAATACACATGTTTGGGTAGGTGAGTTGGAGAAATTTGTTAAGAATTACAATGAAAGCTACCATCGCATTATTAAGATGAAACCAGTTGATGTTACCCCAGATAATGCGATGGATGTATGGCTTCGATTGTATGATAAGAAAGCGAAAAACATTTCCAATGAAAAGAAAATTAATGTTGGTGATAGAGTTCGGATTTCAAAGGTTAAGTCTAGATTTGAGAAGGGGTATCTACCTAATTGGACTGAAGAAGAGTTTTTTGTAGATGAAGTAAATAGAAAATTTAGACCCACCATGTATAAATTAATAGATTACCATGGCAATCCAATTGAAGGAAAATTTTACTCTTATGAATTGCAAGTAGTAGACAGAAGTGAAGAAGTGTATATGATTGACAAAATAATTAGGAGGAAAGGTCATGGCAATCAAAGGAAATATCTAGTTAAATGGAAAGGATATCCTGATTCATTCAATAGCTGGATAACGCACCAGGATCTACAAAATGCGGAGGTGGGAGGCACTCGTACCTTTTAAGCTAATATAGCATGTGACTTCTTCCATACATGAGTTTCACATGTATACTAACTTCAACATCATTCTTCCAAGCAATAGCAACCCGAAGATATTCCCAAGTAACAAACCATCTCTATACTCTGTTGAATTCGCTAATCCAATTACTCTGCATGGACCCCATGAAGTTGCTCTAACTGAAATTACTTATTACAATGATATCAGTTTGCTAAAAAACAATTATTTTGAATTACATAAAGAAGTACGACAGAAGGATGATTGCTTTCACATATTTCACAATAGTGTACATGGTACATGGGCTTTTCATCATCTAACTTTACATCCTTTTTCAACATCTTTACCATCTGTCCAAAACATGATTAAAATTCAAAAGGCATCTGCAACGTCAACTTTTGATTCTAAGGTTCCCACAATGAGCTTGCAAGATACAGAAAAGGAAATCGGTAGAATGTTTGAACGAATAAATGATCTCTTCAAGCTGACTTTGAATAAATTCTACAAACCAGTCATAAAGGGGTCAACAAAATTGATGAAGGAAGGGAAGCATGTTCTTCTTGTATTAGGTAAGGATTTGAGTCATACTTTTGGGTATTCCAGAACAACTTTCTCATCAAGGTATTGGTACAATGGACGTTGGTGGAATTCGGAGAGGAAAGTCACTGATTTTCAATGCAGAATTGTGCCATTGTATGCATTACAAAAAAGGAGCATCCGATTAAAAAATCAATTTGAGGTCATTAGAAGTGTTGAAGACTTTGCAAGAAAGTTTCATGGATCAGTGCCAGAAACGTTAATGACTTGTGAATATAAGAAAGAGAAAGTAACTTTATTTACTGTTGAAACGGAGGCAGAATTTATTGTTTTTACTAAAAAGACACCATTGGAAAAGTCTGATTCCGCTGTTATTGAATTCGGATCTGAAATGATTGGGATGTTTAAGGGCCTTGAAAGCGCACCTTGGTTGACAGAATTAAATGATACATTCAAGGTTCAATTGTCCTCTTCTAAACTCAAAGCATCAACAAATGCTTCATGGGATATCCACGTATACAGCGAAGACATATTGGGTGATGATTTGTCTACTTCCAGTGAACTTGTAAAAAGAGTTAATTTGAACATTGAAAGCTTGAGAATGCCATCTGAATTGTGTACAAAGTTAAATGAGTTTGGTGTAGATTACCTCGACGCAGATGAATATTTCTTTTCCTATGACCCACATAAAAAGCGCATGGTTCTAAAGGTAGGGAAGAACTATTTTGTCAAGTTCGATAGCTTGTTAACGACCACATTGGGATTCTCAAAATCAACTATTTATGAAGGCACATCAATAGGCGATACAGCCCCATCACTAGAGCGTGATATAAGTAACTTGTACGTCTATTGTAACATTATTGAATATACAAGGGTTGGCGACATTGAGGCCCCACTTCTGCGCACATTTCCTCTCTCATCCGTAAGGAAGCAACTAATCAATCGAGAATTTTTTAACACAATGTATCTACCAATCAGCCGAAATTACATCAATAGAATTGACATATCAATTCATGATGACGCAGGAGAAGTAGTACCGTTCTGTGGTGGTGTTACTGTTTTGACCCTACATATTAGGTCACGAGAATAAGGCTTTACGATATTGTAAGATCTATAATTATCCACAGGACATAATGTCAGGCATTTACAGTGGTCCATCCTATCAGAGCAGCTATCCCGTATTTGCTGGAGGTAGACGACAAGTTGGAGGAGGCATATTCGGTGCACTAAGACGTATGGTTCTCCCAACACTCAAAAAGTATGGCGTACCAGTCATGAAGCGGGTTGGAAACAGAGCTTTAGACTTTGGTGCAAATGTTGCAGCTGATGCACTTCAGGTGGAGGATATCGGTGAATCCATGAAATTGCGTGCACAGCAATCTGCCATAGACGCATTAGATGATTTAACAAAGACGAGGCGTACAGTTCGGAAGAAGCGTGGGAAGTCAAAACAAGTTGGATCAGGCCGAGTTGCTAAGCAAAGGCGTAGGAGAAGTAAAAAGCCGACTAGAGCAGCACGTTCTAAATCAAGACGTCGTGTGAAAGCAAGAAAGCGCAAACGAAATTCCACAGCGACTGGAAACAAGTCAAAACGAAGGAAGACAACATATTTGTAAAGCTAATACGATGCAGAGTATCAATTCGGCTTTGTGTTTCTTTGATTCACCGCCTCATCAAACTGACATTATTTCCTCAACTATTGTTGATATAGTCCCCACAACAAATATCGATGGTAACCAGCAGCCTATTCAGTTTGATATACCTGCTAATCCTCAAGATTATATTGACTGCCAATCCATTGATTTAGAATTGTTTATACAAATTAAGAAGACTGATGGTACCAATATTGATTCAACTAAGGATAAAGTGGGATTGACAAATCTTCCTATTGCCAGTCTATTCTCAGATGTGTATTTAATATTGAATGACAAACAGATTGAAGGAGGGGATCGAGCATATCCATATGGAGCATATATACATACAATGACTCAATTTCAAAAGCAAGCTAAACAGTCACACTTGCAAGTTTCTGGCTGGTATGATGATCAGCAAGGGAAATTTGATGATGTCTCAAATACAGGGTTGAAAAGACGAATGGATTTAACAGCGGAATCAAATGAATTATACTTAAAAGGACCTGTCTATCTTGATTTCCTTCGTCAATCTAGATATCTACTATCACAGGTTAAAATGCAAATAAAAATTATTCGTGCAAATCCTGAGTTCGCGTTAATGGCTTTTGGAGCTACAAACTATCAAGTCAACATAAGTAGTGCCGTGCTCAATGTAAGGAGAGTAACAATGAACCCGTCAGTCATCAACGAGCATGCGACAGGATTGAGGAAAAGCAATGCAATATATCCAGTTAATCACAGTGTGTTAACTAACTTCACAATTGGTGCGGGATCATCCTCTCATGCCCACCCAAATCTTTTTCCCACTGCGATGCCGAAGGCGGTGTATATCACATTTGTGGAAAATGAGTCATTTATTGGTGCTTTTAAAAAGAATCCATTTAATTTCCAACACTTTAACGTTAGCAAACTAGCACTCTATCAGGATGGAAAATTTGTTGCTTGCAAAGCTCATGAGCCTAATTTTAAAAAGGGCAAATTTGCACGTGAATATGGTTCTACTTTCAGTGCACTGAGCATGTTTAACACAGATGATTCAAATGGAGTTACAATGGATATGTACAAGAATGGCTACTTCTTTATTATGTACAGCCTCACAGAAGATGCAGATCTAAGTGGTGAAAGTGTAGGAGTTACAAAGCCTGGTAGTCTACGACTAGAGGTGTCATTTGAGTCACCTTTGAAGAAAACAATTACTTGCCTCATTTATGCTATCTATGATAGCAAAGTTGAAATAACAAGAATTCGAGACGTAACTGTCAGCTATCAGAGATGAGTAACCTAAGCAACACCGAAATCTTGAGGAAAATGGGAAATGCTCATCCCTACTCCAAGACAATATTTCTTGATGTCCTTTCTAGAGATAATTTACCTAATTCAATTCCTTTCTATCCTTGTTCGCTTATCATCAATAAGGACAGCAACAATCTTCCTGGTAAACATTGGGTTGCAGTGTACATCAAACACTATAAAGTGGCTGAATATTTTGACTCTCTTAATCTACCTCGCTTACATGACATCGCACTATGGATGAATAGGTTCTCCTGGACGATTAAGAAAGTTACATCGTCTCCACTCCAGAGCAATGTATCTCTCATGTGCGGAGGTTATGTGCTATATTTCGTCAACGAGAGACCATTGAAAAATAACTGTAAAAGTGTTTTACAACTTTTTTCGAAAGACTGCTATAAAAATGATGTAATTCTTACAAAGTATATTGAAACTGTTTTGTAATAAAGTTTTATTTTATATGTAAATATCCTTGTTTTTATGTCCCAAATCGTTGGGTTTAGAGGGAAAGCAAAACACGTTTACATTTCAATATGTATTTACAAATGTGCAGTTCTTTTCTAAATATTTTCATAGCTACAATGTTGATTTCACAAATATTTTTCTCAAATGACATAGGATGGGAGTAACGTCATTTATGCCTTTAATGCCGGTTATCACAATCTTTCCATTATGGAATACATGAACATGATATGGGTGCCAGTTAGTCATCTGTGCTGCTGGAAATAGTTCCACTTCATAAGTGAGATTATTTGATGATGTGACTTTACGAATGTCATAATGATAGTTCAATTCACATAGCACAGTCATTGTCTTCACTTCCCATTCAGATAATGAGTCTCTAAGTAAATTTTCCAACGTAGAATGTAGATATTGTAGATCACCATCAGTGAAGCCACCAACACACTGGATTGTTTCATTTGGAAAGAATAGGATAGTCACATATTTATCCTTCCTCTGCATCCTCCATGTTAACATTGAGGGTCTTCCCAGATGCAGGTTCGTTGTCGGCTTCATTTTGTGTTTTATTAATAACCATTGCTTTCGGTTGGGAATGTACCGCTCGATCTCTTGAAGATTGAGTCTTGAGTTTACTTTTGCAGTGAACATCCGATTCACAACTTCCATCCGATTGATGTCCTCCATCCTTAATAAATGAAATCATGTGTGGTAGTATCTCCTTTGTAAAGTTTCTCCATGTGACGTCACTGAAATGGAAAAATCTATAGTCAACATCTTCCCTCTTTGGTGAACAGACGTACAGCTTGACGGTAGAGTCACACTTTATCCATACCTTTTGATCGAGGGGAATCTTCAGCCGAGTCTTGTGGTTGTCAATCAGATCAGCGAAGTCTTTCAGTGAAGATAATGCGTCAAGGCTAATGCATACGCCACGATGTCTTCCACCACTATTTGCTATTGAGTGACGAAAGACTACTTCCTTAGAATTTGTTATGTGAACGCTTTGTAAGTCGTTCAGTTTCCATGTTCTAGTGTAATGAGGCATGTTTTCAAATATAAACCTAATTCATCTGTTTGCATAAAGTTTGCTATTTCACATCTCAACATATCGGAATGATGTTGAGTGTTATGTCTTAAATTCATAATAAGACTACCTATATTTTAGTAATAATTTCTACACATCGGAAAAATGTAGAAATTTCATTTTGTGTTTAGACCACCTATATATTAGTAAGCATAACTAAGCAGGAAGATGTGACGATTGGTTAGTTTACTTGTAAATTACCTTGTTGAATCTATTTAGACTTATTCTACATCACCTATAGCAGGAAGGATTCTCCTTCTTTTTGAATGTGGGGGAAGTCCCAAGCTATAGTGTCCATATGGTAGTGACAAATTTTTATTTAACCAACAGCGCTTATCCTCCCAGAGTGAAAGTCCTCGCTTCCTAAATGATTTTGTAGTAACTAAGTGGTTTTTCGAGTTAATTACTGTCATTTCTTCACTTGTATCCATTTCACTGTAGTACACGGTCCTATAATCATTATGTTGTAGTTTTTTAACTGCAGCTCTCTGCACTCCTTTTGCACGTTTGATGCTGTGACAAGATGAATCTAGATATTTCATTGAATACATTTTCGGTTTTAATAAGATCATTTCCTCCAGCAACTTTCCCGCACACTCATCCTTAAAACAGCCCAACCCAGCTCTGTTTGTAGTTGAGTATAGTCGGTGATGTACATCATAGCTTGAAGAGTCAAATTTTTCACCAAAGTGTAGGAGTATGTCCTCCAGACGGACAGAAGGTGAGGTGTATAAACATAGGAAAAAACTGTCAGTGTCACCGCCACAAAGTCTCGTTCTATTTATCAGTGGACATCATTTTAAATCATTGTAAAATAGTTGATACATTTCCAACTTGCTATAATCAAGAACTCCTTGACCAACATAAATTAATTTATTCAACATTATTGAAGGCTTGAACATTTCCATGCCAACTAGATCTTCATCAAAGATCTTATGCTGAACATAGAGTGGATGATTTGATAATTTTTGGCATTGCTCAACACTATTAACTAATTTGAATTCTCTCCTTCGTCTTACATTTTCCATTGTCTTGCCATATAAAGAGTTATTCTTCAACTTGTAAAATGACTTTTCAAAATCAGTTCTTGACTGAGCTCTCTTTTGGGAATTCATGTCAATGAACGTTCTTAACCAGGGCTTATGAGTGAACTTTACACCGCTATGAACTTTTTTAACTTTCATACCCATAAATATATAAAATTTTAATATTGAATAGTGTACAACATAATTTTCCCTATCAAATTGGTGTAGCAATAGTTTCTTAATTGAAGAAAAGTTAGTATTTGGTCTTACTTTTTTATACAAGTCTTTCATATAACTTGAAAACATTTTTTGTTCTATCATCTGCATTTCTGGCGTCAATGGAAAATCGGCAGTGTCATCATGTATGCTTGCAGGATATTCCAAATCTAAATCAAAAATATACCCGATTTGACTATCATCATCTATGGCTTGAATATTAACTTCGTTTGAAAAGTAGTCTATTTCATCTTCATTCAACCATTTGAAATTTGAATGTGGTAGACTCTTGCTGAGTGACGAGCCGTAAAGGTTGTTGACATCTATGTAGGATAAGTGACGGCTTTCATTTGTATTATTTTGTAATTCCGTAATGCGTGCACGCGCTCGGTGAATATTTGTAAATGTCATACCTCCCCTTATTCCTCTTTCAAATAGATTGTACATGTTTTCATCTTGTATGTAGTGTGGAGGATCAGATGAAGCAAAACTCAAAGCTGAAGTAAAGCTAAGGTGTGGAAGGCTGACAAAATGCACAGGATCCACCTAATCTTCATTTTGACTCAATGATCTAAAGACTTCAAAAATATCTGCCAGCAATAACACATCTAATTTGAGATATGCAAGCATGTAATCGCCAAAATTGGAGCAACTGAAAGCAATCCACGCATTACAAGCGTGTTCATATTCTTTGTCTGAGCAATGCTCTCGTGTGAGATCATTATAGAATTCACATTGTGGTGGTAGACTATTTTCCAACAATGTATTTAGACTTTTGAAATAAGAGTACGGAAACACTCCCTTTTGATATAGGATGTCATCATTAATCAGTGGAAATTCGTTTCTTAATTTTTTTTCTACATGCTTATACACTTGTAATCCTGTTGCTAATTCACTTAGTGATGCACTTAAAAATTGAAAAGAATCCAAGAACTTTAATTTAAAATATATTGTTTTTCCGTTGTACTCGTTCACAGGTACACTAGCGGATAAAGTTATGTATTTTTCAACTGTGGCTGCTACCACTTCTAATTTCCATGGTTTCTGCTTTCCAATTGCTTTGTAGCAAACGATGTGACTGTCATAATTCTTGAAGTTGTGGAAAAATATTGGCAGTTCCCGCCTATTTAGTTTCAATCGAAGATTGCATTTGCTACATAATGTTTGTCTATATTTTCCTGTTATATGATCATGATCTCTCACTTTGATACAATCATCACTGAACTTAGATTTGCATTTACTGCAACTCTGTGCGCTTTTGTGTTTTTCTTCTTTATCATGGGATAGAGACATCGGTGGTCTAGTTATTGCACGCTGATTGTCATACAAATTTTGAGCTACATTTTCTAGGTGATTTAAGCAGTTCATAATACAATTTTCTCCTTTAAAGACATAATATTCGTTATCAAATTTTGATTGGAGAGCGTTGTGCCAAACATGATAAACTCCAGCTGCTGCAGGTTTATGCACTTTATTATCAATGTAGCACTCTATATCTGCATAAATAACTAAAGGCGGACTTAGATGATATTCCATGCTACTTGTACTTACCTCTAGTTGTTTAGGCATTTTTTCTATTTGCGCTTTTCCTCGAACACAAAATTGATAATGTCGGTCTAGAGTTGTCTTATATGTAAACGATTGGGTGCATCGATCACAGTAATGTTTAAATCTTTTATCAATTTTCCTATATAGTCTCGATATCTTTCTGATTCCACAATAATGTGCGCGTTCATTGTTAACAATTAACAATATATTGACAGTTCGTTTACCAATAAAGTTGCTACTGTGACGATTACCTTTGAGTCCTTTTTCATAAAAGTGAATGTTAATTTTGATGTCATTATTTTTCTCAAACCTAGGAATATCTTTAATTGATACTGGTGTGGCAATGCCATCCATATTCAGATCAGATGTCCACTTGCTATATGATTTCATCTCATTCCTCGAGTGAAGTACTTCATCATAATGTAGTATTGATAAAACTGAATACTTGAAGCAGTCATTTGCATTGGAGTGTACATTGATTACAACCTTAGAATCTTTCAAGCTCTCTGGTAGAGTGAATGTTTGTCCACTGGATAGTAGTGGACTGGTAATAACATTGAATTCAATATTAAGTATTTCATCTATAACCCAGTTGCTACCCTTATTTGCAAATGCTTCAATATGACTTGAAAGACTTCAAATTATCTTGGAACCAGGTATCATGGTCATAAATATAGTTTGTAGATGATGATGTAAAGTGTAGGAGAAACGTTTCATCTTCTTGAGGATATGATCGCACATAACGAATTTGTGCAATTAGACGACCACGTAGTTGAAATTGTTCTAGAAGGTTTGACAATAAGTTCCCTAATATAGGTCGCATACTCAATAAAAAAGAATTAATATCGATTGTATGTGTTGATGGTGTGATGTCATATACACGAGCGTGACCGTTAAGTGCGCTTTCACTGAGATTTAGAGTTCCGTGATTATTATGAATATTCATCTCACTTTTTGTATTATGTACATTCATATGCTGACGAAATTTGCTAACAGAATTATAATTTTTGCCACAACGGGAGCAACATTGCATAAAGGTATTATTTGAAGCGCTGGTTGACGTATGTGTAGACGTTGGTTGAACAGTACTAGATCTGGATATGTGATTATTTTGTGATTCTACTTGATTATCAACTGACATATTTTGAGATTTTGAACTTAAATTGCAAACTAGATTGTGTCGCTTTAGATTATCCTTCCTATTTGTTTGATATGGACACTTGCTACACTTATATGTTATCCCCAACTTACAAAATTTTTCATGACGTTGCAAATTGCCATAAAGAGTAAAAGATTTTCCACACTTGGAACAGACAACCTTTCTTAATAGTAAATGATGAGGATTATAATTTTGTTAGTCCTTATATATTTTCATCATTCTATGACGTCAGAGCTACTACCACCCAATAGAATTTGTTCCGATCTCTTCACTTTTGAGATAGATGTAGTATCACCGATGATGTAAAGGAAAAAATTCAGGATTTACGACAATTTTCATTTTCCAAAAGAAAAAAAGTAAAGTACATTACATTTTTATGCATTTTACAATGCCACTATGACACATCTTGATGTGCTGACACTGCAGAGCAAGCACTCCTGTCTTCCATGTGAGTCAGCCTCACTTTTTCAATGTTTGAATTTGCTAACTCAATATGCATCATTGTCTCTTTTTCAAAAGGCTTGTTAGAAAATTGACTGCGTCAAATTTCTAACAGATTGGATTAAATCCCGATTCTCATTCCCTAACTTTGCCTCCCTTTCCTCAGCGAGTCGCAGTCGCTCCTCACAGTGCCTCAACTCACTATTGTCATTAGATTCATCTAGATAAACATTGTACTCCTTGGTTCGCAGCATGATGGAAGCATGAGCGTGGACAGTAGTATTGGAGATCGTAGGGGGAGCAGGATCATGGGAAGTCGTAGGTGATGGTGTAGTAGGAGGAGTAGGATCGTGGGAAGTCATAGGAGGAGCAGTCCCCGGGGTAGGTGGTTGTGCTGTGTGTGGTGGTGATGCACCCCTATACTCCAGTATAGGAGTGAAGGGGAAGCGGACGCTGCAGGTTGGAGACGATCGAATGTTCGAGAAGGATACTTCCTCCTGTGACGCGCAGACCACTGCATCCTCCTGTGACCGCTGCATCCTGTAATGAGAATAGAAAATATTTGTATTATCCATACATCATTATATGGGAAGAAGTTAATAATGTTTGTAGAATTAACAATATAATAATATCTAAATAATGTAAACATGTTTTCTAGTGTTTGAAAGCTATCTTACCTTAGGAGTCATGACGATCTCATGATCTGCTCCATCTTCCACCTCAACGTTGTATGAACTATTCTAAAATAGAAATTTAACTGTTACAATCTTTTTACATTTCAATTATCTGCTTTCATATTCATTCCTAATATTGTACTTACTTTAGCAATTCTACCATCATCACTGTCATCATCAGAAGAAGTTGGCGATGATGCCGCTGATGAAGAGAACTCATCGGAAGAGGACTCATCTGATGAGAACTCGGGGATGCTATAGGGTTTTTCCTCATTGTCCTCCATGGACGTTGAGGTAGGTGGCGTTCAGAGGACACTGCGATCTCGAGTCTTTTTCAGTGATAAAGATCGAATTGCCTGCAATAGGAATAAAGACAAATGATTAGAGAGTGATTATTAAGACATGATAGATTTCCGTGAGTGTAGACTGGAACAATCATACTTACAGGTCTCTGGCATCCATTATTTTCCACCGTTCTCAACTTGGGAATAGGGGGCAGACTTTGGAACAGCTGAAAAGTTAACAATGTTTTAAAATTTGTAGTTATGCACGTATAGACCTTATGAATAATACTTACGGAATGTGGATTTACTTTTTTCTCCACCATAGTCAATTTCGAAACAGGTGGCAGACTGTTGAAATGCTGAAAGAAAGAGTTTAGTAGTAAAAAATATTTAAAATCATAAACATTTTGACTGTAAAATACTTACATCTCTTGCTGTAGGCAATTTCTTTAAAAGTACCTTGGCACTCTTCGTTGGAGGTTCTGAATTCTGAAATGTTAAGAAAATATGTTTACTACATGCATACTTGCACTAGCTTCATAGGTGCCATTCATCATTGTTTCATTCAAAAGCATAATTTAAAATAAGCATTTAACAGTACTCACTTCATAATCAGATAGTGACGTGTCACTATCGATGAATTTTCGCGACTTTACTTTGATGGATCGCGCCTTTTCTGGAGGTTTAGAAGTTTTCGCGACCTCATCACATTGGCTCAAAACCCCTGTCGCCGGCCTGTCCTCCTTGGCAAACAATCTTTCCAATTTCCGCTTCTCTGCGGTCGAAGTCAGATTGATACCTTTGCGTCCATTTCCAAGTGCACAGGCAGTATGGGCTTGAATGAACGTCTTATCTTCCTCACTGTTTGCCTTCTCAGTGCTCTTTAGATATGTCTTACATGTAAGACAATACAGGTATGTACCATCCTTAAAAGAGCAATCCTTATGACTGCTTTTGCTAGCGTGGTGAACTGGTAAGTTGCAAGTACTGCAATAATGAAAAATAAGTCTGTCGGGAGATGCTTGAAGTTCGAACCATTTCTACAAAAGAAGTAATCGCTTGTTATATTCTTATCTCTCTGTAGATTAGAACTCATTTATGAATCTATTTTCCAAACTTAAAAAAGTAATATTAAAAAGTTAAATAATCTCAATTAGAAAAATATTAAGATGAAACAGAAACCGAGATTCGAAACGTTAAATCAATTTTTAAGAGGTGTTTTTCATATAGAAACATGAAGTTTGGAATCAGCTGAGTAAATGTTGTTTAATTTCGAAAAAAAACATTGAAACGAAACTGACTTTCCGAAAAAACGAAAGTGTAGAGATTGATTAAAAGTATTTTAACTAGAAGAACAGCTGATTGAAAATAAAATTAATGTGTAAATGTTTTAAACATCTTGCGATGTTTATTTTAATTCAAACACTACATCAATCAAGATCGCTTGATTCATGTGTATTTCATATGCTATAATAAAAGCGAAGTAAAGATTTGTGATTAATAATATAACATAGTGTTGTTTCCTATCCTAAAAGCCAACCATGTATTTTAAACTATTTGGTTATAAGAAGTTAGTAATGTACCTATTTTCCAAACTTAGAAAGTAGTAAATACTAAATGATGAAACTCACTTCAGAAATATAATTGTAAATCGACGAAACGCAGAAGCGGAGAACGAGTTCTTGTATGCACACCAAATAATTCAAAACTGAGTGAAAAACAGAGCTCTACAAGTTCTTTATATATAATTTCAACAAAGGAACCATGAACAAAGACTTGATGACATCATGTCATCAATTTGGTACAGCAAAACAAACTTGACAATTTTAAACAAAATACTAATCAGCTGGCTCATTCTATCCATTAGAATGGAATGGCAATCAAATGCTATGAATATGACTCTTGTAAATAATATAAAATCTACTATATGTATCTATTATAAACACAAGCAAGTTAATTCAAATGAATTCAAAGAGTTTGAACATTATTACATACAAATTAATTATTCAATTTGTAAATATATACATGGTAACATGTTTGAAGTCAATATTTTAAGATATTTGAATTGCATGTCAATTTCAAAAGTTTAATTTTCGCGCCAAAATATTGGCTTAAAACTCTTGGAGGAAATATTAAAAACTGGAATATCTAAATTTTATTTCGAAAATATTATATCGCGCCAAATTTCAAATAATAGGTTAGGGTTAAGGTTAGGGTTAGGAAACAAAAAAATGTAGCTATGGCACCCGGACCGCATGGGTAAATAAATTTTCGAGTGCGCGAAGCGCCTGAGAAATTTTGAGGCCCCCCCCCCGCCGTGTTTGAAGGTTAAAGGTCAAGGTCAAGGTCAGGTCAAAGGTTAGGTCAAAGGTTAGGTCAAAGGTCAGTGATCAAACAGTTATGTATATTACTGATTTTGAGATTCAAACTTTAACTTTGAAAATTCTTAGAAATTTAAAAACTTGGTCATTTTATGATAAAAACTTAGAATTTTTCTAGTTGCACACAATTGCATACAGTTGCATACAAGAAGGATTTTTTCATCAAATCAGTACATACCGTACATTATTTGAAAGCTCTTTTCATTCTCTTTCCAACGATGTATTGTATGCAACATGTATGACACCATCCAGACCAGCTATAGACCTTTGAAAGATGGATAAAATTTTGTTGAGAAACTTTGAAATTTGAAATCATTAATTTATTTCGTGCATACACTTGCATACAACAGAGATTTTTTCATCGAATGGGTACATGCCTTGTATCATTCGAAAGCTCTTTTAATTCTCTAACCAATGATGTATTGTATGCAATGTTTATGATATCATCCTGAAGTGGTACAAGCATTTGAAATATTAGACTTAGAAACATTAAACACAGAGATACTTGTTGATAACTTTTAGAAATGAATATATCCCCAGTTCCCATTCAAACCTTAACAGGAATTGAAATTGTGAAATTACAAAACAAGATTGTTCATTTATGTATAGTCATATTTAAGATAAAAAGTTACATGTTGTTGATATTGGGAAAAGGAATGAGTTTTTTAAGTCAACACGAACACACTTGTTTTCTTGGGGGCACCAGGGCAGCGGCGTGGCGTTGGTGGATCTATAATGCTGAACTCCAGCGCAGTTGTGAGATTTTTTTCATCGGGTTCCATACGCACACATATTCGCTTCGTGTGGAACCTCCTGGGCGCATTCCGAACATCTCTTCCACAGCGTGTCTTCACCGTTATCATGGCCTCCACCGGTGTTTCGATCACACTGCTCTGTACCATGCAATCCTCATCTTCGGATGACTCCTTAGGAGTTACGGGTCCTGTTCCGAATACCTGTTCCGATTCGATCCTTTCAACTTGAGCTGGAGAAGCGGGAGGTGTAGTGATACTATGCATGGTTAGCGTAATTATAAGAGATAACTTTCAATATGGTACTTGAGGATTAGAACCTTTGATGAAAATTGGTACACAGCTAGGACTTATATACTTTTTAAACAAAGGAATTCCCAACAGCCAATCAGAGGGGTTCCGATTTTCCCTAAAGGGATATATAAGGATGTCAATGTTCCAATTAAGCAAGTTCTAATCCTCGTGACTTGAGTAGACATTAAGAATCTATTACGAATCTACTTCATGATGAGTACCCAGAAACAACTGTTCTGTTACCACAATGAAAGCCAAGTAATTATGGGTGGAGCGTTGGATACGAAGGTTAATTTGTGTTGCGGATGCAAGGTGGAACTCTGGAAGACTCTAACAGTGACAGCACTCCAAAGGAGAAAAGGACTGTCGGCGAAGTGTCCTATACACGAGTGTGAACACGAGTTTACAAACAATGCAACATTCCTCGAATGGGCTGAGGACTTCTTGAAGTTAACGGAGTCCCCCGAGGGACGTGACTTACCTTCTTTCATTTTTTATGGTTAATTACACTTACATTGTAAACCTCTTGTTTTTATTTCACAAATTCTGTAAATGGGATTCTGATTAGCAAATAATAGAACATTCATAATATAATTTCTGATCTGTAAACCCATTATGAAAATAAATAAAATTGTCATCATAGTCACAATGGTCACAATTGTCGCATTTGAGCAAGCAGTCTCAAAACAAACAACTATCTATTCAAGTTCCGAAATAAATGTTCGCATCCCTGTTCTAATTCACTCACTTTAATTCAATCTCGGAACAGGCTGTTACAAACCCAGTACACAATTGATTGTACCGAACCTCGAAACATGAACTCAAATTCAAATCCCAATCGGAACGCGGTTCCTATTCACATGATTGGAACGCGGTTCCAATTCAAATGTTCATATTTACATGTTTGGAACGCCATGTTCGCATCCTCGTTTAAATCCTCACTTTTTGCGTTCACATTATTAACTACTGTTATTCAGCATTCATGGAAGACTTGAAATCATGTTGTGCTTCTTGACTAAAATTTTAAGTTACATGATTACATGAAAAATTTGTGTTTAATTTCTTAAATCTGATTAGAAATATGAACCCATTTACATCTTTTAAAGTTATATTGATTATGATCATGGTCGTAGACATCAGATTATATTATTAGGTAATGTAATCCGATGTCTTTGATTATCATGTCCTGCTCTTTCAGTGGCAGGTAGTTTGTGACGTGACAACGCTTAAGAAAATGCTCTTATTAATAAGGCTGAGTATTTAAGTAAGAGAAACCCATCGAATTGCTAATTTAACAGACATTCCCTCTGCAAGGTTGTCATGACACGGAGGATTTGTAAAATACTATTATTCCTTCTGTATTGCTATCATGATCAGTCAATTCGTTGGCAATTTCTTCAAAACTGCAAAAATTTACTTATCTCACATTTGGTGCTGGGTCTCAACTCGAGTTCATTTAATAAAATCGAAAATGCATTCACATCAGGGATTTAATTGATACTGAGCTGCCACTCTACCTAATATACTTACCTAATGTAAGGCGATGTATATTTTTCAATTCATAAATCATTCCGCAAATCAATTACCTTCGCAGTTAAAAGTCTTAAAATCAAAATCTTTATTAATCAGGGTAGCTACAGATTCTGTAGAAAGTTTCTGTTATATTTTATTAATGTTTTTAACTTTTTATTATTATTTATTGATTTTTTATTTTTTGCACGTATTTTGAATTTATGCCAAAAATCTAATTCCTTCGAAGCTTGTTATTTTTCTATATCGAAATCGTATCTTATCGATTTCCGAGAAGCATATTTTTCTGCTAGTACATAAAAGTCATGAGCTAAATGTAGGCCTATGTTGATTTCCATAGATGCTTATGAACGCTTGGTTTTGTCTAATTGGAAACTTTATATAGATGGTTTCCCAAGAAGATCATCGAAGTTTATTTTCTTACATTGAAATCTTCATCTGCATTATATCGATCAACTCACGTCATGAAACCACCCTTCCAATTCCCGCTTTGTTAAATGTCAGATTACCGACAGTCTAATCGTTTACTGCTGGAACTTCACTCTGAAGTGGAGCATAACTCGATGTTTGTTGCGCTATACACTGGCGAAGCATACATCGGTGACATGCGAAATCGCGACGAAGTTTTGCGAATTCCTATTTTAACTCACTTGACGGTTTGATTTTCACCATATTTATTCAATAACACTAATTCATGTGAAAATTTCCATTAAAAGTCTGGTGTTTTTGCTCCATTGCATCCAACTCCAACTCACCAACGTTGTATATGCGAATTTCGTCTTTCTAATATGATTCTCTGATTTATAAGTTTGTGAAAAAGCCGGAGTATTTCGATTAATTGAAGTAATCGAAAAAAATGACCATTGATGATCCTGTTTATTTTCATTCAAGTCAATATAGGTAGTAAGCAGTCCGCTTTAGCACAGCCTAATGCAAAATTCTACATTCCAGTATAAACTGCATACCGTAGCACAAAAATACAAGATGCTGTAACAGAAGTGAATTTCACTATATACGCTCGCAATGTTGCAAGAGTATGATCCTTTTTATAATTGAAAAACGTCTTTCGGTCAGATGCATTTCATGTCTTCTGTACGCTGAAGACATATGTACATTGAAGATCAGCACATTTTTGCGTAATAACGATATTATTTGGAAGTATTGAAGTATTTAGTGCTTTCGGCAGTCTTCAGCGGTGACAGGCGTAGAACAATAAATATACTTGCAAAAGTTCAACATAAGAGCGGAAAAACAAACCTTTCAAGTTGCTGCCATTATCCTTTGCCATTTTCCTGCTACTATTGTAGTATGCCAATATTAGCATAAATTATGCGCCAATTTTCGTCGGAAAACGTCAGAATTTGCGTGCAAATGCTAGCTTCCAAGATTTTTCGCGCAAAATACTGTATAGCAAGTGTTCCAAAACTACGAACCGTGGCTTCATTTTCACGGACCGCAATGATCTCATGATGCAGACGCTACACATGATTTCCTTGTATTGTAATTCGTTGTTGATCTGTCCTTTAGGATGTGAGTTGCAGACCACTTTTGAACCAGACTTCAGCTCCATTTCTTTGAAACACAACCAGTTTCATGTCTCGCAACAATTCTTTCTGGTTGGATCTTTTTTTTATAAGAATATTTCTCTCATTTCAGAGTTTTTTCTAGTCGAAATAATGGAGGCTGTAAGTCAATTTTGCCTGATGGAGTAATGAAATTGCTGAGTCATTTCTTAGCCTTTTAGACTAAGCCGCAGCTTTCACATGAAGTTACTTTTGAAACATTATCGCAATCAAAAGTCAGCACGAAGTGTGGGCAGAAAGATCTGCACAAAATATGTATTTCATTAAATATTTTGAAATCAAAGCATGTGTTTAGAGAGAATCAAAGGTTAATATTCGCACACAAAGCATACATAGTGAAAATCTAAAAAAAAGATTAATTAAAATGAGGCTTACAGAGGGCTTTAAATTACTACGAGTAAATTGCACTATTTGTTGTTTTTTATTGCACTATTTCAATTATATTCCTACTACTTTGTTTCTTGCAATTTATATGCTTATTACAGATTGTTTCATAAAAAATGGATCACCCTTAGACATCACCTTAACTTCAACTTTGTCTAACTCCGCCAAACTTGAACGAATTTCTCTGAAATTTGGAAGATATGTCAGTTGTGCTTACTAATATCATTGTTGGAAATTTCAAGCATGAATGTTGAGTTGTTTTCCTGTTATAGATAAAAAAGTAGTAGATAATTTGATCTTCATTTAGCAATGTTACACAAAATCATATCTCACTCTTATAAAATTACATTTGTTTCCTTTGCTATGTAATATGTTGTCCTACAAGCCAAAAGCTATCAAGCAAAACAAAAAAAAAAAACCGGTCAATCAGAGCCAGTATAGCACCATTATTCATCAACAATAATGTAACTGCCACATGTGATTAACTGGACTTCATGTTCCATAGCTTCCTGACTTCGTTGCGGTGGTGTTGGCAGCACTCCAGATTGCTTTCAGCTAGAAATCTATCTCTTACCGGTTGAAAACAATACAAAGCACAAATGAACAATAACGAGATCGCATTCACAAAAGGCAAAGTGTCAGCCTTGCTAGAACTAGGCTTTTCTTTGCGAGCTACAAGCAAGCGACTAAATGTCCCTTACACAAACGTGCATCGATAGCATAATGATGATTTTCGACTCTGTCGTAAAGAGGGCTCTGGCCGTCCACGCAAAACATCCAAACGTAGAGACCGCCTAATTTTGAGATTTGTTAAAGTTGATCCAAGTCTCTCGTTAACTGAGATGGCTGCACTAGACTCGTCTATTTCTAAGTCCACTATTCGTAGAAGACTTATTGAGTCGAATTTCAAGAGCTGTAAGAGGCCTTCTCAGATCGAATTATCAGATCAGCATACAAAAAGACGTCTCAGATGGGCAATGAGTCATTGTCACTGGCGAAATCAATGGGATCGGGTTGTCTGGTCTGATGAGGCATCAGTCCGTCTGAAGGATTAGGGCTTAGGACATTATCTTGGCCAGCTCGTTCTCCTGATCTGAATCCCATAGAAAATGTATGGAGTATTCTAAAACGTAACGTTCGTCGTTCACTGCTACCTACAGATGGCGTATGACAACTTACGTCACTGTTAAAAAGAGAGTAGAGAAAGTTAGATCAGTCAAAAATCAGCGATATCATCGAATCAATGCCTAGACGAATTGGTAATGTCATTGACAATAAGGGTAGGGCCACAAAATATTAGCTTCTTTATATACCGTTACTGTATCATAGCTTATCAGTTATATAAGGACATTTAAATATATTAGGGACATGAAATAACATGAAAATGCTTTCTGTATCATACTTATGTTTTATTTAGTCAAATTTTAGGATAATCCACTTTTTATGAAACGGACTGTAGAAGGAGAATTAGACGGACCCCAATGCTTTCATACATTCTCATCTGAACCTCTACAAACTTGGGAATTACTTGGGAACGCCTGCTGTAGACCCAGATCGCAAACCAAGACAATACTACCAAATTCTTTCACTGCCAACTTTCTTCTATACTAACAGCCGATAACAGCTCGAGTCACTTAGTGCCGTTGTTAAAACTGATTATAACCTGTTATCATTGAAGAGTGCCATATTTCGAGCATCAATTGCTTACTGACAATTGTGGCTTCCTGCTTCAGAGATTAAGTTTAAGAAACTCTAGACAATATAAATTTTAGAATATTCTAGAAATATACTGTGTATATAAGATAAACTAAGCAAAGAAATAAAACGGCAATCATTTTGTTCTGAACAATTGTGACAGTAGCTGAATGTTCATTTTTAAAAAACACAGCAAGAAGTATGTATTTCTTCGTATTCACAACTACGAAATTAGGTATAACAACAAGCACTATCTGCAAATTAAAGGCTGCCCAATGGGATCCCACTTCAGTCCACCGTTTGCTATTATTTATTTACATAGGTTAGAGACTGTGGCCTTAAGCGAGTTGAAAAATATATTTAATATTAGCCCGGATCTCTATGCTCGCTACATAGACGACATAATTATAGGCCCATTTGAAAAAGAATTTGACTTCTCCGTAATCTTGGACGTCTTTAATAGTATTAACGAAAACATTAAATTCACCATAGAGATTCCAGAAGAAGGAGTTTTAAACTTCCTGGATTTAAGCATTCACATAAAAGAAGGAGAACTGAATTATAGCTGGTTCGAAAAGCCTTTTCACTCCGGTACCTCTTTGCGTATAGATAGTTACGTTCCTAGTCACGTTAAAAATAACTACCTAAGGAATACAGTAGAATATGTTCAAAAAAGATGCAGCTCGCAAGCTTCTTTTGACAGTGCTAAGACCAAGTTAAAGAAAAAATTCCAACACAACGGTTTCCATGCCAACAGCATATTTAGAAATAAAAAGCACAAGCAAAAATCCAAGTCAAAAAATAAAACCAATATCCTAAAAATTAAATACGTGAATGATAGCACCAGCCGTCAAATTCGTACCCTCATCAGAAATTATGACTTACCTGTATCATTGGTTGATGTCCCTAACTCTAACTTATATAATAATCTTCAATGCAAACCTAGAATTGAAAAGCACGAAAATTGTATTGCCTGTAATCGCCTACCCAGCAATTACACTTGTTCGAGCAAATTTTTAGTTTACAAGTTTACTTGCAATTTTTGCCACAATACGTACGTCGGGCAGACAAGTCGCCCTTGTAAATTCCGCTTTAATGAACACAGTCGGTCTTTCAATAGTAATATCAGCAGTGCTTTGGCTGACCACAGAATTAATTGTTATCAGGTTTCCTCTATTGACGACGTCACATTAGATATCTTGGAAAAATGCAAGAGTCCGGTGGACACTCGGTTGAGTGAAGCTCGTTTTATTAAATGCCTGAAGCCTACGATAAACCGTAAACACGAATTGATCGATTTCTGATGTCTGATTCTCACACCCCGCACCAGAACGTATAAAAGGACAACGCTCTAAGATAGAGCGCTCTCCTGTGCTGTACTGACGTTTTTAGCCTTATGTCTTATCTGTTTTGCCCCTGAGGAAGCGTGAACACGCGAAATGTTGGGCCTGTACATATTGTTTTTAGTAATTCTTTTAGCCAATAAACCTAAGAAGACACCCCTGTTCTTTTGAATCACTTGCGACATGAAAAGTCTTCTGTATGCAGCTATCATGCACAGCAAGAAAATGTGCTCATAACGGAATTCATCCAACGCAGCAATTGTTTCTATTGTTTAGGCCATCGCATTTGAGCGCATTAACTACGCAGAACTGAATTGAAAGATATGTAGTGCATATTTTCTTAATGGGATTTCTTGGCTTGTAAGCCTTCTTTGAAGTCAGAGCTGTTTTTAGGGTGTCTAACTAGCGTCTATCGAGATTTGCGAGCTGTATTTAAAATTTGTCGTTATTTTGTTGTTCTATTTGTTATACTTTTGTTATTTCTTATCATGTCTTTGTGGAGCTATTCGATTAGACAACTAACTATTTGGCCCTCTTCAACAATTAGGCAATGTGCCTTCCGTATGTGTTAATAATAGTAATAGTAAATGATGAGTGTATCAATACTTTCAAGGCAAATGAGAATCTTGCGGTCAGAGGATAATGTTAGAGAACTTCAAGTACACATGAAACTGTATCATATTCTAATCATGATTAGACAACACAATTACTCATGTCAAAAGCCATTGTCTTCCCGGCTGCATAGGACAGAAGCGTAGGGGAAGAATGTTTACGAGCTATTACGCATCATAAGTAAGCGAAAATGTTTGGTGTAATACAGGCGCTCTGGAAAATATTTTTGTTAATATGTGATGTTATGCTGCACATGTGTGATTTTTGGAACAGCTTCTTGATCATTGTTTCTCTTCTCGCTTTCATTCTCTTGGGATTCCGCTTGTGCATGAATGTATTGTGCTGATCATCACAAATAAATATGAACACTTATATCAATGCGTTGGATTTTTCTCGAGATGTTTTGGCAGGTGAACAAATGTTAGACATTTGTACTCGAGGAGGAACTGCATGATGGCTGAATGTGTCATCTCAAAGTCATTCGGACTCATGTAATGCTTCAGCTACCTTAATATGAAAAAGCGGTGATTGCGTTGATTGACAGTTTCTGTGATGTGATCTCCCTAAGTCAGCTTGTTGATAGTAGTAGCCCCATGGATTCTCATTTTAGGAACCGTGGGAAAAGATAAATTGCTGTTGTAAAAGTTATTTTTCTTCTGGCATATCACAATGAGTGACTTCAGTTTCATTCAATGCATTCAATTTCAGTTTCCTGCTGATCCAGCACCCTCTGGCAGTGTTGACTTCAATATCAACGGAGGCAAGCGTTTTCCCCGCCAAAAATTTAAAATTCCGCGGCTCGAAAAGTAAAATTCCGCATTATATATGTTTTAAAAGCGACAAAGTTGAAATCAGGGTTCGTTATTGGCCTGATGACACTTTTTCACGTGTTTTCATGTAGTCGATTCTTTACGAGAAAATGTATTCGACTTTAAAGGTCAACAGCTGTCATCTATACGTTTATTCGGTGTATGTGATATTGTAATGTTCATATGTATTAGTAAAACAAGAAACTGTTCCTTGATTTTCACAATCATGATGCATGATCCTTTATCTGATATTCCAATAGATTTTCGCAACCTGATTAGACCAAATTTCGACAAATTTCGATCAATAACATAAATTGAAGCCCAAAATTCCGCAATATTAGCTATAGATACTCAAATTCCGCGATTTCTGCTTGATTTAGTTGAATTTCACGATTTTCGCCACCAAGGCAAAATTCCGCATTTTCTGCTAGCCGCGGAAAACGCATGCCTCTGACTACCAATGTTGCTTTTCAATTTATAGATGGGAGAAATAATGTGTATGTCGTCAGCATTATTTCAGTTGTAGGGTGGCAGGTAATTTGACTTTCAAATCACTTGTATGAATAGAAAGCAATGGTCCAATTACTGACACGTACGCTATTCCTTTCAACATGTCATAAGCAGAGGAGCCTCATGATGTGGACATAAAGTTCTGATTTTTTATCAAAATTCCATTGGGTTCCATTGGTCAAAATTCCATAGGGGTCGAAACGCAACTAGACGAGTACCTGCTGATGACTGACGGACTGCAGTATTATGTTTTATATGCCTTAATCGGTAGCTGATGTAGTGTTCGATGTATTGTAATTCAAATGAAGAAATGTGGAATTACATGAAGTACTATGGACGGATGAAGAAACTGGCGATAACAAATTCAAGTGAAGAAATAGTATTTTCCATGTGTAGTCTTAGGTATAGTGTGTATAGTTTCATTGCTTTCGGTGTAGTAGAGTGTCATTGTAGTTCTATTGTTTACCTCCATTATCCACTTTCCACTTATCCACCCTTACCATTGCTTTGTGTAGTGTCAGATATAATTCACTTGTAATCGGTGTAGTAGCATCGTTGTATTTCCATATTTTACCTCCACTTTTCCAATTTTTATTCATCGGTTTCCTGTTGTTTTATAATATCCATTTTTAATTTCCTTAACCTATGGTGACCATTGTCCTATTCTATTTCCACTATCAGCATCTGTAGTTGGTACAGTGTATTAGACGTCTGTTTTGAATCTATGGTATTAGTATATTAACAGCAAGAATGAGTAGTATTACAAGTCTTAAGATTTCCATTTTTACCAGATATTGGGCCAAAGCTGATCAACTTTAATTCGTTGCCACGAGAAAGCTACATTGAGTTCTTTTAAGAACTGATTAATCCAATGGTTACAGTAGCATTGCCTTTGTACACTTGCGGATTGGAGAACGCCATCAGTCCTCATTAGGACTATTTTAACTAATAATTTGAATTAGTAAGCATTATAAATTAATAATAGTAAGCATTCTATCTATATATAAGCATTCTATTTCATATAGTAAGCATTCTATTATAAATGGCTACTGGGATGACTTTCATCATCGTATGAGAATTGAATTCACAGGACATTTCAAATAAGAAATACTTGTGGTTATTAGCTATTTCGTTAAGGGCTTTACAATATCGCGCATTGAAAGTTCGTTCATATTGTATTTGTTGTAAGCTCATATATACATGTATTTTGTTGCACTTATGCATATTGAATTTTTATACATTTCATATATTTTATGTCTTCGCAGTTATCTTCGCACCACTAAACTGTCTGCGATAGCCGACAGTTATCCAAAAATGACTTTATTCCAATTTTGTATTCTAAATATGTCTAACCATGAACTCACTACACAGCTACAATATTTATTAAGTCTGTATATATTTCTGAATGATAAAATGAAGATAATTGCTGTGTTATGAGCAAAGTTTAATTGAATCATAATCAAATCGATGGTCTTCAATTAGGCAGTATATCAATGTAGGTTAAATTAAAGGAAAGTTTTATAACGTAATACGTGTACTTAGGCTGCTAATTGCAGTTATTGTAATAAAAAATCGTTTCCCACTAATGCCACATTTCTCATATGCCCAATAGGAATTTGTCCTATAGAAGAATCTTTATGTCAGCACAAAATACAAAGGGTGCACTTCGCTTACTTGATTCTACTCATTTATTGAAACTTGGGCTTGGGTTTTGGGTTTTGACCCAAGTTTTTGCCCAACTTTGTTGTCATCCTCGTCGTTTTTGATATCCCCTCTTTTTTTATCGCCTAATCTCAGAGCACTTTCCGCTAGATCAATCAATGCTGTGCTGATAGAATGAGACGACTGGAGGCCATGTTGACTGTCACCAAGGTGTTTTTCAGTTTTGCTCCACATTGCCTGTAAAATGACTAGCTCGAAAATTTTCAAGGCTGGAGGGAATGTACTTATCGACCGAATATTAAGAATACTGGGTGGAGATGACTTGGGAATCTGTGATATTACGACTGTCTTCCATGCTTCAGGAAAAGCTTTCTGTATGATGGTTGTTTCATAAATGAGTTGGAGAAGCTTTGATATAATGTCTACCGTTTCAAGATATATTCTAGCCGGCATGAGATCCGCTCCTACTCGCATTTCTTCCATGAATGCCTTTGCAAATACTTGAGCATATCTTCTTCATTCATGTATAAATTCCTATCATCATTATTAGATGAGACATGATAAAGGCGGAACTCCTCATCACTGTATTTGCCTTTGGGTACTAATTAATTTCATCATTATTATGTGTTCGGGTAATTTCCTGGGGCAATAATTAGTGTTTAATTCCAATTTCCTCTCTGCTTTTTGCCACTGATTTTATTCTTTCCTTTCCATATAATTTGGTTTGTTTGCCGTAATTTGTTAACAGAAATATGCTTGGATTTGTAGATTTAGTTTTTTGCTTTTATTTTCAAATATTTGCATTTCCCCCATTGACCATTCCTGTATGCCTCCCGAGGTTGATCAATTAATGATTTGGGAATGGGTCATCGCCACTTCTTGGTGACATTTTAACGGACCCTTTATGAATGGTCAGAATCTATCAACGTGAGCATATTCCAGATGGCTTCGTGCATATCATTTACGTTTTTTCTAGCATCAAAATATTTCTTCCAGTGGATTGCAAACAAATGGCTTCATAGAGTAATGAGATAAAATCACCTGAAGACAATGAAATGAAGGACACTCTGCTTTTAAACTATTCTTCATGTTTACCAGGGATGTCTATGAATAATATGATATAGGGAACCACTTTCAACCGACTATTTAACAATTCGGCAAATGCATAATAGTGGAATATTTCAGTGTTGTCTGAACAATGACATCATTTTCGGGCAGAAAACAATAGTAATGGTTGCAAAGTATCGACGCTTGAAATGATTACAGAACTGCTTCATCTTGAAATCTCTAAAGAATTGCTTAATTCAAATCGCATCAACTAAAAAAAAATGAGATTAATTAATGTAATTTCACGCGGTTCATAATCTACGCGACGTGGTTCTGCGGAATTATTTATTTCAGTTCGGAAGCTTGCATGGCATCCTACATGATTTTGGTTTTAAACAATGCAAGCAACATCCTTTGCATGCAATAAGCAAGGGCGATCCGGATAGGCGCATGTAATTCTGAGATCGTTGGCTTTTGCAGAAGATTATTGCATCTTGTAGATCACAACTTATGGTCAGATGAAGTCAACTTTCAAAATCGATGGTCATGTCAATCACCATTCACCACAATTCCATTTGTGAAAACTCGTAGGAGATTCTGCAAAAATTTGTCAACGCACCTGGAATCCTTATTTGGTACAGAGCTTCCTCTATGGTGCAGAGTTAGTTCATTTTGTCTTGTTGGACCGTTTTTCTTGGATGATGCTCTCACTGGTGATTCGCAACTGAAACTGCTTCAAGAGCCGGTCTGGCCGATCGCTTCCCATCGCAAAGATATTCAGCAGCTTAATTTCTAACAAGATGGAGCCCCATCACACTGTACTATCAAGGTATCTGAAGGGTTGAATTAGCATTTCCTAAGGGATGGTTGTGTCGTCCTGGACCTATGGAATGGCCCGCCAGATGTCCGGACCGTTTTCTACTCGACTTATTTTTCGACTTGATAAAAAAAGTCTGTCCTCAGCATCCAAGATGAATCGCAGAAATGAGTCTGGTGATTCAAAGAGAATGTGAGCGAATCTCGCCTGAAGATTGCACAAAGCTGTGCCAGTGTGTTCTGTCACGGCACAAGGAGCGCGTAAAAGTCGATAGAATTTTCGCGTTATGTTCACTTTCGCTTTTTGCAGCGCTCTATGTAGCCTTAAAGAACAAGTTGGGAAAAGCAAAATAAGTCCCAAATTTTACTGGGTTCTTTTACTTTCTGCATCACTTTGTGTCATTTTTTGAATATGACAACTATCATTTCCCGTCTCTTTTTCTGCCTGACATGGAGTTGTTGGATTCAAATATATGACTGCATGATCTGAATTTGCGGTAGGGGCACTGAAGCTTATATTTTCTTTTTTGTAGGCCTAAATCTCTTCTAGATTATGGAAGTTCAGGACGTTGTCTAAAATATTTGATCCCCTCGTAGGTCTTCTGATAAGATTGATAACATCGGTGTCAATATTGGTAACATATCATTTAATTAAGTATATTGGCATCAAAATGGTTGATGTCCCCATCCAAAATAACATTGTTATTAGGTTAACCATACAACAATTCGTAAAAGTCCGATACAGTGCGTTCACGAAATCACGAGCAAAGAATGTAAAAGGCTTGGAAGAATGTAAATACAATGAAGAATTATATTACAATTCAGAACTCCGATAAAAAAGAAGTCAATTTCAGTAATCAAGGCGCGTGAAGTGATGATGTTTTAACCTTCTTATTCATGTAAATGATTACACTACCACGTTATGGAGTGTTATGGAGGTAAATCATACAGTGCCCGGCGAATTTTGGTAGTCAATTATCTTAATCACGGAAAATGGCTACTGCAGCAAATTACTATTTTCACAATTTCAATTCCTGAAACTAAGTTTCGATCGTTCAAATGAGACAATGCATAAAGCTAGCGAGTTTACATTATTCAGATAGTTTTGACTTAATGTATTAATTAATAATTGACATGTATGTTATAATGATTAATATATCAAAGAAGCGCAATAAATTGAGTCTTGGCATTAACTTTATATGTACTGTATCAATCTTGCTGTAAATCACTCCTCATATTAAACACACCAATCGATTAAAAGTTGTTCTATAGGAGTGTTTGTTTCAAATGACCCCCACTAAACTTCATGCGACTCGTCACACACACACACACGTATATATATATATATATTTCAATGTACAGCAAAAAAATAGGCATGTTCCGGACTAGTTTCGATGTGTAATTACATCATCTTCAGCAGTTACAAGAGAGTCACAAGATTGCGTACAAATCATTTTTATACAAAATTGGCAAATATTAGCTTTCTCTTTACTTACATTTGCAATGATAAAAGTCGTACACCAAATCGACTTTATCTATATATATAAATATATATTTCCATGATATGGCCACATATTCATTTCAAAGAAAAAAAAGCAATCTTTTGATAATTTGCTTTTATCCAAACGCGTTTCAGAGCGCTACAGTCTCCTTTGTCAATGGATTGATGTAAAACAAGGTAAAATCATTTTTATATGAGATGAAATGAAATGAACTCTGTTAAAATGGCGTCAGATGGCAATGTACAGATGAAACAGAAAAAGGACAGACATGAAATGACGTAGTTTGAATCCAATGACATAGCTATGGATTTAGCAGAAGTGGAAAGGAACCGTCTCTATTGTTCAGCAAATTATTATTGTTTTTAATCAGAATCGATTCGAGAATCTTGTGATTGTTGGTGCACGCAATGACTTTAAAATTCTTTCTCTCTAGTGCGTGTGGATGAACTGATATTTCAGTGGGTACTGGGTACCCCTTCATGTGCTCTGAGATCCGAGTAATAAAATGTCTAGAAGTCTCCCCGATATAGACATATTCACATTGTCCACAGGTGTACGAATACGTACATTTTGATTTCAAGTCGGAGGGAATAATATCTTTATTTCTAAAGAACATGCTGGTCTTCAACGTTTGAAAGACCGCTCTGATTTTTACATTGCTTGGTAACAATTTGTTTAGCTCATGTATTCTGCTTTTCAGAACAGGCGCTTTCTCACGGATAAAAGGAAATTGCCAATTGATGATTTTCAAATTTTCAGGTTTAGCCTCTTTTTCACCTCCAAACTGATTGTCAACTTTCGCTTTAACTTTGTCTATGGTATGTTCATCATACCCATTATCAATAAAAATTGTCTTGATTTTCAAGCAAGAATTTTGATAAATCTCAGAATTTGACGAAATGCGCCTAGCACGATAAAACAGCGAACGCATAGCAGCCAATTTGTACTGTATTGGAGCGTGAGAACAACTAGGAGTATAAACCTCAGTATTTGTCTCCTTTTGATACCATGAAGTAACAAACTGACTATCTTCACGTTTGATCATGATATCAAGGAAACAAATACCTCTGTCTTTCTCATCTTCCATGGTAAATTTGATGTCATTATCCAACGTGTTTATAAATTCAAAGAACTCTTTGGCATCAGCAGGAGTCTTGAATATAGCGAAACAATCGTCAACATATCTTTTATAAAAGACAAACTTGTTTCCAGAAAACTTTTCAAATTTGGATTCTACAAAACTCATGGCAAAAGATGCCATGGTAGGGCCTAAATTTGAACCCATAGACATGCCGTCAATTTGTCTGTAAAGTTGGTTATTAAAAGAAAACATAACATCTTTGCAAGCTAAGTTAAGCAGCTCCCGCATTGTGTGCTTGGAGACTGGAAGCTCATTTTCAGCTATGTTAGAGATGATGTAATCAATAGTACGGTCGACAGGAATGCAGGTGAACAGAGCAGAGACATCATAGCTGCACATGTAAACATTATTTTTAGGTTCAACTTCGACGTTCTTTAAGCAATCCAAAAATTCAAAACTGTCCTTGACGTTATAAGTTTTTGGTATGTGCTTCTTTAAAACAGAGTCAAGCCAAGAGGCAATGTTGGAGAGATAAGAGTTTTTCATACTGAGAATTGGACGATAAGGAGGATTCTTAGAATCTTTATGGACTTTAGGAAGACCATACAATCTTGCTGGTTGGGAACCTTTGGCTTTGATAGCCTGAAAAATGGCATCGGAGATACAACCATCTTTTTTGAGCTTACTCAACTTTCGATTAAGCTTATCTTCCTCAACAATGTGGGGATTTTTCTTCGCTCTCTTATCAGGAACATATTGTTTGAACCGTTTACTATCTGAGAGCAATGATAGCATTTTTCTCAGATACGTGTTTTTAGAATCGATGACAATGCCATTGCCTTTATCAAATTTGGAGATGTATAAATTTTCACGACCAGCAAGATCACGTAAGCACTTCATTTTGCGAGAAGTACTTTTGGGAACTTTACATTTGGAAAAGTATGATTTAAAGGAACTTCTCATTTTATGAAGAATGTCTTCAGACATATCCGTGTTGCGCTTAATTAAATGAGCTACATGCTCAGCCTCAGCCTTTTCTTTTTGAAGAAAAAACTTTTCTCTCGGCCAACACATGGAAAAGCCCAAGCGAAGGCACTCAACTTCAAGATCAGTCAGATCATAATCACTTAGATTGATGATACCTCTACTCGAAACTTTGACAGTTGAAACTTGACTACGAGTCAAAGCTTTGATTTTCTTTTCTTGGACTTTAGAAATCATCTTACGAATCTTTTCAGTCTCAAATTTAACTATAGGGGAGGCGTACTACCTTTCCACTTCGTTGAGCGAGTCAACAAATGAATGAAGAATCAATGCGGGAGCTGCTTAACTTAGCTTGCAAAGATGTTATGTTTTCTTTTAATAACCAACTTTACAGACAAATTGACGGCATGTCTATGGGTTCAAATTTAGGCCCTACCATGGCATCTTTTGCCATGAGTTTTGTAGAATCCAAATTTGAAAAGTTTTCTGGAAACAAGTTTGTCTTTTATAAAAGATATGTTGACGATTGTTTCGCTATATTCAAGACTCCTGCTGATGCCAAAGAGTTCTTTGAATTTATAAACACGTTGGATAATGACATCAAATTTACCATGGAAGATGAGAAAGACAGAGGTATTTGTTTCCTTGATATCATGATCAAACGTGAAGATAGTCAGTTTGTTACTTCATGGTATCAAAAGGAGACAAATACTGAGGTTTATACTCCTAGTTGTTCTCACGCTCCAATACAGTACAAATTGGCTGCTATGCGTTCGCTGTTTTATCGTGCTAGGCGCATTTCGTCAAATTCTGAGATTTATCAAAATTCTTGCTTGAAAATCAAGACAATTTTATTGATAATGGGTATGATGAACATACCATAGACAAAGTTAAAGCGAAAGTTGACAATCAGTTTGGAGGTGAAAAAGAGGCTAAACCTGAAAATTTGAAAATCATCAATTGGCAATTTCCTTTTATCCGTGAGAAAGCGCCTGTTCTGAAAAGCAGAATACATGAGCTAAACAAATTGTTACCAAGCAATGTAAAAATCAGAACGGTCTTTCAAACGTTGAAGACCAGCATGTTCTTTAGAAATAAAGATATTATTCCCTCCGACTTGAAATCAAAATGTACGTATTCGTACACCTGTGGACAATGTGAATATGTCTATATCGGGGAGACTTCTAGACATTTTATTACTCGGATCTCAGAGCACATGAAGGGGTACCCAGTACCCACTGAAATATCAGTTCATCCACACGCACTAGAGAGAAAGAATTTTAAAGTCATTGCGTGCACCAACAATCACAAGATTCTCGAATCGATTCTGATTAAAAACAATAATAATTTGCTGAACAATAGAGACGGTTCCTTTCCACTTCTGCTAAATCCATAGCTATGTCATTGGATTCAAACTACGTCATTTCATGTCTGTCCTTTTTCTGTTTCATCTGTACATTGCCATCTGACGCCATTTTAACAGAGTTCATTTCATTTCATCTCATATAAAAATGATTTTACCTTGTTTTACATCAATCCATTGACAAAGGAGACTGTAGCGCTCTGAAACGCGTTTGGATAAAAGCAAATTATCAAAAGATTGCTTTTTTTTTCTTTGAAATGAATATGTGGCCATATCATGGAAATATATATTTATATATATAGATAAAGTCGATTTGGTGTACGACTTTTATCATTGCAAATGTAAGTAAAGAGAAAGCTAATATTTGCCAATTTTGTATAAAAATGATTTGTACGCAATCTTGTGACTCTCTTGTAACTGCTGAAGATGATGTAATTACACATCGAAACTAGTCCGGAACATGCAAGCAATGCCTATCCAAACTTTTAAAACCAATGCGAGACAGCAGAATATTATGACATTTATATAACTCTAAATCCAAAAAACGAAGCTTTTCAAAATCATGATGTAAGGTTACCTTAATACAGGGATGAAAGCAATTTTCAGATTCATAAAAATTACAAAGATCACTTTGAGAAAAATCCCAAGTTCCAAAAATATCATCAATATATCTTTTTCATACCACGGGCTGTTTGTTTAACATAAAAATGTGCTGTTCCCATTCCATCAAAAAAATGTTGGCGAACGATGCACCAACCGCACACCCCATGGCTACACCATGTATTTGTTGAAAAAGATCACCATTGAAAACAAAAGTGTTGTTTTTCAGAATAAGGCGCAGTAGTGTTAAAAGACTCAAATCCGGACGCTTTGGGTCTGGAAACTTTAAAAATGCTCGAGCAACAGCTTCAATGCCCTCTTCAACGGGTATGTTAGTGTACAGAGATGTTATGTCCATGCTAAACAAAATAGTGTCCTTATTAACATTGACATCATTGAGGATGGAAATAAGATGCATAGAATCTCATGCTCGGGTTATACTTTTGCAGTCAGAAATTATCGGTCGGCCGGGAGGCATCTCATCAAAAAACCAAGTTTCTTTGTGAGCCTTGGGCAACATGTAATAAGTACGTGAATTACAATCAATAGAGGGAGCTAAGGCTCCAAGTTCACGATGGCTTATAAAATTTCTTTTATAAAGATATGAAAGTAAATTGTCTAAACGTTTCGCAACAGAAGTAGTATTGTCAGTATGAATGACAATAAAATTCCTCATTACAGAGTTGTCTGTATGCTTCAGACTCGTACTGATTGCAAGGTACGATTATCCAAGTTCTACTCTTATCTGCAGGAGTAACCTTCACAGAAAAATCATTTCTAAGACGATCTAGCTCGATGCGTTCATCAACAGACGAATTATCATGAGGAAAACATTTATTACAAGTTGATACACAATTACAAATCACTCCTCATATTAAACACACCAATCGATTAAAAGTTGTTCAATAGGAGTGTTTGTTTCAAATGACCCCCACTAAACTTCATGCGACTCGTCGCACACACACACACACACGTATATATATATATATATATATATATATATATATATATATATATATATATATATATATATTTCAATGTACAGTAAAAAAATAGGCATGTTCCGGACTAGTTTCGATGTGTAATTACATCATCTTCAGCAGTTACAAGAGAGTCACAAGATTGCGTACAAATCATTTTTATACAAAATTGGCAAATATTAGCTTTCTCTTTACTTACATTTGCAATGATAAAAGTCGTACACCAAATCGACTTTATATATATTTATAATATACATGTCAATCATCTTATTCAATGATGGTTTTAAGATTTTAATGCATCGCTTTTCTTTTTCCTCTCGTTGAATAAGATGATTGACAAGTGAGGTATGTTATTATCTATTTTTATTACTGATTTCTATTCCTATATTCTACGAGATTCGATGCACTGATTTTGAAATTTCTGTTGTGTAGTATATACTGTACTATGAATAAATTCGTTTGCCCGTAACAAGCCTGACTGACAGGTGAAACCGGTTTGGGTTATATCATTTGTTTTTCTTTGAAATTTCTGAAGGATTTTATTTTCACTTATTTTTGTCAATTTTGAAATTACTTCTCTTTTATATATATATATATATATATATATATATATATATATATATATATATATAAAGATAAATTTAAAAAATCAACGTAGTCTCAAGATAGAATAGCTCTATTAAGTCTCATTATTAATTATTAAGTCTCATGGCGATTACTTATGATCATATATATATATATATATATATATATATATATATATATATATATATATATATATATATATATATATATATATATATATACGGTATATATATATATATATATATATATATAGATAAGAAATATGCGCTCCTGCCCCACCGAATTGTACTCTCCTGCCCCACTTGTACTCTCCTGCCCCACGGACGAATATGAAATGTACGCCCCTGCCCCACAACTGTACGCTCCTGCCCCCATGTGCACTCCTGCCCCACGTATGAGCTTTTGCGGAATATGATTGTGCATTGATATGTACTGTTGTGAAAGAAGTTCTATGGCTGTCAGCGCCTCCAAATGCCTGGTCCGACGATTGCTGTAGGCCCTGGTCCCTTCAATTTTCGTATTTAGAGTTAGCTTTTGCGGAATATGATCGTGCTGTGATATGTACTGATATGAATGAAGATATATGACAGTCAGAGCACCTCCAAATGCATGGTCCGTCCATTGCTGTAGGCCCTCAATTTTCGTATTTAGAGTTAGCTTTTGCGGAATATGATTGTGCATTGATATGTACTGTTGTGAAAGAAGTTCTATGGCTGTCAGCGCCTCCAAATGCCTGGTCCGACGATTGCTGTAGGCCCTGGTCCCTTCAATTTTCGTATTTAGAGTTAGCTTTTGCGGAATATGATCGTGCTGTGATATGTACTGATATGAATGAAGATATATGACAGTCAGAGCACCTCCAAATGCATGGTCCGTCCATTGCTGTAGGCCCTCAATTTTCGTATTTAGAGTTAGCTTTTGCGGAATATGATTGTGCATTGATATGTACTGATGTGAAAGAAGTGCTATGGCTGTCAGAACCTCCAAATGCCTGGTCCGACGATCGATTGCTGTAGGCCCTCAATTTTCATATTTAGAGTTAGTTTTTGCGGAATATGATTGTGCTGTGATATGTACTGATATGAATGAAGATATATGACAGTCAGAGCACCTCCAAATGCCTGGTCCGACGATTGTTGTAGGCCCTGGTCCCTTCATGTACAAGTGGGGCAGGAGAGTACAATTCTCGGTGGGGCAGGAGAGCACATTTCGTATTTATATATATATATTAGGGTGGTACACAAATATATAGCAAAAAATAAAAGTTCGAAAAGTCGATTTCTCACCCCCGCCTTTTGTGACCGTTGGTATGAAAGCATCTCATGCAAATTTTCAGCCAGATAGGGCAAAATTGTCTGGAGTAGTGAAAACTGTGCCCTACTTGCGAGGGATAGGTACATGTAAAATCCAGTGTTATGAATAGGTACATGGATAGGTACATGTATAATTCAGTGTTATGAATAGGAACATGTATGACATCTGTTTTACTGGATAGGTACATGTGTTCGGTACACTCGGTTGAGTACACTGTGTTTCGAAACGTCTATGATCGAACTTGTGTGGTTTGGTTCTGAGTACTTGGGTACGTCCCGATAGACGTCCGTTGTTTGATTTTGAATGGGTTTGCTCAATTGCGACTATTGTGACAATTATTTTAAATGTAGAACTATTTAGATGTGAAACTTTAATGTGCAGTTATGATTTAGTTGCTCCCCAATAAGAAAACCAATTCCAGAACTATGTTTAAAATGAAAAAGACAAGAGATTTATAATGTAAGTTTAATTTGTGCATTAAAAATAAATGATGGGTACAGATCACGTCCCTCAGGCGACTCCATGATCTTCAGGAAGTCATCACACCATTCATGAAATGTCTGATTGTTGCTAAAGTCATGGTCACACTCGTGTACCGGACACTTCACTGGTAGTCCATTCCGCCTTTGAAGTGCTGTCACAGTCAAAGTTTTCCACAGGGCCACTTTGCAGCCGCAACAGAGATGCACGGTCATATCCAACTGACCTCCCATAATGACTTGGCTGTCATTTTGAAAATAGAATAGAGGTTTTGAGGACATGCTTCTTGTTATGGAACGTTGAGGATAAGTACTTAACAGTTTGGAACAATGACATCCTTTATATAGTTATATATTCTTTAGGGAAGTTCGGTACCTCTCTGATTGGCTGTTAGGATTTCCTTTGTTTAAAAAGTATATAAGTCCGAGGTTTGTACCAATTCTTATCAAAGGTTCTAATCTTCACGTTTACAAGTTACAATTATTTTAAATCTACAAGTCATTATGGATCGCAAACAGGAAGCTGCAGTTGAGAACGGTACTGCTGATCGTACCACTTCGCCAGTGGAACGTACCAATACACCTCCCCAATCTCCGATGGAGCGATCGACAACACCAAACGAGCCGGTGGTGTTCACCCAAGCCCCTGCATCGCCCGACTACTCGAGTGATGATAGTGAGGATAGTGACGTATCAATCGAGACGATGCGTCACATGAATAAGAAGTCCATGCGAACGCCACTTTATGGAAGGGTCACTGTGAAAGTGAAGAACGCGCCGAAAAAATACCACACGAAACGGGCCTTCATGCGAATGGAGCCGAACGAGCGGAACCTCACAACCGCTCTCGAATTTTCAATCATTGACCTTGACACACCACGTCGCGGTCCCTAAGCGCCCAAAAAGACCAGGATCCATGTGCAAGTGGACTTGAAAAAACTTGTACCCTTTCCTTACCTTGATGACATTTAGTGTGCTTTTTCTTAATCTCTTCATTTACATATGAACAGACTTGTTTTATCATATCACAAATCGGTCTTCAATTAAGGTCTGAATGGGAAAGGGGAATAACTATCTACAATTAATGATGTTCAATAACTGAATTGAAACAAAAAATCAAATATGAAGACTTCAACTTGAAATAAATAGGAACATATAACTTTTAAAGAAACAGTTATGTTGTTAATTTTAAAATGCTTGTGGCAGTCCAGGATGATATCATACATGTGTCATACACGACACCATAAGAATGAGAATGAAAAAACCTTTCGAATGATATAAGGTATGTACCTATTCGATGGGAAAATCCTAGTTGTATGCAACTGTATGCAAGCAGACAAATGTTAGATTTTTAAATTCACTAAGTTTTTAGCCCATTCTTTAAAGACATGTTGCTCTCTAGTTATCTGTCATACATGTATCATACAATACACCATTAGAATCAGCATGAATAGAGCATTCGAATGATATATTGTATGTACCCATTTGATGAAAAAATCCTAGTTGTATGCATCTGTATGCAACTTGAAAAAATTCCAAGTTTTTTTACAAAAATGACGAAGTTTACAAATTTTCAAAGTTAAGGTTTTACAACTAAAAATGACCATAATATACAAACCTCTACACTTGACCTTAGACCTGACCTTGACCTTCATACACTTCATACACGGCGGGGGGGGCCTCAAAATTTCTCGGGCGCTTCGCGCCCTCGAAATTTTTTCGGATTATAGGGTAAATTAATTTTTGAGTGCGCTTCGCGCACTCGAAAATTTATTTACCCATGGGTTCCGGGTGCCATAGATACTCTTTTTGCTTCCCTAACCCTAACCTTAACCCTTAACCCTAGTATTTTAATTTGATTATTTGAATTTTGGCGCGAAATTCAAATTTTCGAAAAAGTCTTTAAATTTGATTATTCGAATTTTGGCGCGAAATTTGAATTTTCGAAATTTACCGCTTAATTCAAATTTTAATGATCTATTCAAATCACACGTTTTATATCTTCAAATATGAATCATTATATGACTATGAATAGTAACATGTATATCAAATAATATATCAGTCCATCAGTTCATATTACTTTGAATTCACTCTACTATTTACATGTAGAAATCTTTCAACACATGATGGCACTTCCATTTCTAAGGTTAAAAATAAACCAGCTGTTCCAATTCTTGTTTGAGTTATCAATTTTGTTTGACCGTACCAATTCCAGGATGTGATGTCACAAGGTTTTTGTTCATAGTTGCTTTGTCAATTTCATATATAAAGAAGTTGCACACAACGAATTTTCACTCATTTTCAAATAATTCAGTGTCCACAGCAGACGTCGTTCTACTTTCCTCCGATTCATATTACAATTCTGAAGTGAGTTTCATTGTCATTTTGTGCTACCTCATAGGATATTCGAGGGTAGAAACATTCTTAGGTTCTTATAACGATAGCTTTAAATATCGAAGCTTGGGTTTTAGGATAGGAACACTTTATGTTATATTATTATCCATGTTTTTTTTAATTTTTCATCCTATATTAAGTCATTGAGCGAGAGACATGAATATATCAGTTTAAATGTAAGTGTATTTGAATCAACAAGATTTTCACAGTTTGTAAAGTAATAAAAAGATACCTAAATATAGCCTTCATCCACTTTAAATATTCAGTCTGTCATCTGCTAACAGATGTACAAAATTCAAGCTTGTTTAATTAAACAAATTGAGGATTGGTTGAAATTTTCGAAATTTCACTTTCATTCTATTATATTAATTTCGAAATTAAATAATTTCAAGATAGCTACTTGTAAATGTCAACTCTTTGAGCAAACCGTTTTCGAATGAAAATTAAACTCCGACTTTCGGTTTCAATTTCTACTTCAGATTTCAATTCTTTCTAAGATTTATTCAATATCAAGGTAGTACTTCATAGAGTTTTGTTGATGATATATAAATGAGTTCTCATTTAATAAGAGATAAAATTATAATCAATTTTTTTTCCTCTATAGAGATGGTCCGACAAGAGAGTCTTGCACGAAAGCGCCTAATTTTTCACTTCTGTAAAACATGTCAATTACCGGTTCGACATGCTAATAAGAGCGGTCACAAGAACTGCATCTTCAAAAGTGACTGTACGTATCTGTACTGCCTAACTTGCAAGTCATATAAACGGAGTAATGAAAAGGTTAATACCGAAGCCTCTAAGGCATTCATTGAAAAACACACAGCATGTGCTCAGCAAAATGGGAGGAAGGGCATCAACCTCACCTCAAAGGCTGAAAAGAGGAGGTTGGAGCGGTTGTTTCAAAAGGAGAGGCCGATGGAAGGTGTCCTTTCACAGGTTGATGAGCTTACAGCAATAAAGAAACCTGTCAAGTCCCGAGTCCCAAAGAAAGCCCCCAAGTCACGACAGTTCATCGATGACACTTTAAGTGATTTTGAGGTGAGTGCTGTCAATCATACATAATACCTTCAAAGGAGAGCTTCTTAAAACCGAATAAATTAATTATTGGTCCATTATACATAAAAACATTTATCGTTTAAACATTTCAGGATAATGATGAGATGCCTCCTCCTAAGAAGACCAAGGTCTTAATTCAAAAAAAGATTATCTCTAAAAATGTGAGAATACATTTACTCCATTAATTATTCTACCATGTAAAAAGTATTTCAACATTGTCACAACATTTCAGAGTGAGTTGCCTCAACAGACTTGTGTCAGTTTTGAAGAGGAGAAAGCGGCTGAATGCTTGAGAAATGTAAGTATTAAAGTTATTCATTAGCTCCTTATGTGAAATTGAATATGATCTTTTCTTCAGCTGTTTACAGGTGTGACCAGTATACCCCGTTTGCCTACACCGGAGAAGAAGTGTCTTCCTATGCCCGTAAGTGTCATTGTTTAGTTATTTGTCAATAATATTTCTCAATGCATGAAGTATTTCCAAGGACATGTATGCTTCTCAATGAGTTGCAAACATGTTATCTTATTTTTCTCTGCAGGTTGTGCGATCGCTGTCCCTCAGAAAGCATTGAAGTTTCCTTTCGACGCCAGCGACGAGTACATCGGTGGAAGATAACGAGGAAAAGCCATATTCGATTCGGGAGTCTTCATCAGAGGACGATGAAACCTCGTCAGCGGCTTCTGATGAGGACGCTGAAACTTCGTCAGCGACTTCTTCCCCGACATCTTCTTCCGATGAGGATGATGATCCTGTTACAAATGTAAGTATCAAAGTTGGTCAACTGCATGAGTACAGAATTTTCTATTAAAATATGTTTTTTTGTTTGTAATAGATTGATTTATCTTTTAGAATGACTCGTTGCCCCGTGAGAGAGAGATTGGATCCGGTCAGAAGGTCACAATCCAGCCGGAGGTAAGAGAAATTCACTTTTGTATTTCATCAATGGTAAAATGCTAAATAGATGATAAACAATTGTTTCTTTCGATTACAGGACTCCGCGATGTGTGCATTTTAGGAGGAGGTGTCATTCAGCCACATCCGGGCTTCTCCGAGCTGGAGTGTGCGCCTCCATTATCACCGATGATGACACTGGCTCCGCTATCTCCACTGCGTCCTTCCTCTTCGATCCCAGCCGCAGCTCCTTCCTCTCCGATCCCAGCCGCAGATCCTTCCCCTCACGCTGCTGCGCCCGCACCTCCAGCTGCTCTCCCTGTTCGCCAGTGCAATGTGGATCTCGACGCGACAGTAGAAGAGGTACAACACAAGGTACAAGACGTTGAGGTACAACTCCGTCGTTGCCAAGAGCGCCTAAAGGAGGTTGAGGCCCGCGAGGTGAAGTTGAAGGAGGACAATAGAGGTTTGATTGAGTCTCTAAGAAATATTACTCAATCAAACCTCCTGTTGGCCTCCCAAGTAACCACCAGCCAACAGCATAACAAAGAAACGCTTGTGCACCTCGAATGTTCCCAAGATGGCATCAGAAGAGTGCGCCTAACGAGGATGGACGATTTGAGTGGCTGTAGTGACAGCTGCAGTCACCTAAAACTCTACCATAGTGGTATTGTCAAATGTGTTAAACTGAAACTTTATTACTTCAACTTCTATTTTCTTCTTTTTTGAAAAAAAAATTGTTGAAATTGTATGTGGTTTGTCTTTGCAACAGATCGGAACATATGGTATTGGCTGGTGATGACGCTGACGTCATTAGATGGTAGATGTATATAAGGGCTTGCTAATTTCAATCCTCATCAATAATCATGGTTGTCTGTACCAAGTGTGGAAAAATATTTACTCTCATAGGCAATTTGCAACGTCATGAATAATTTTGTAAGTTAGGAAAACGTATCAATGTAGCAAGTGTCCATATAAGACGAATAGGATGGATAATCTTAAGAGGCATAAACTTGTATGCAATAACCAAATGATAGCATAACAGAGTCAAATTCAAATAATCAAAATAGATCTACTTCTAAGCCAACAACCACCGCTTCAACTAACATACAAAACTTTATGCAATACTGCTCTCGGTGTGGCAAAACGTATAACTCTATAAGTAGATTTCGACAGCATATGAATGTACATAATACAAATAGTGAGATGAATATGCATAATAACTATGGAACTGTTAGTCTCAGCGAAAGCGCACTCAATGGCCATGCACGTGTGTATCATATCACGCCAACAACACCTACTGTGGACATAACATCATTCTTAGAAAGCATGCGTTCCATGTTAGGGAATTTAGTGTCTGACTTACTAAGGAGCTATCAATTGCGCGGTCGTCTGATTGCACAAATTCGTTATGTCCGTTCTAATCCTCAAGAAGAAGAAACTTTTCTCGCACACTTTACCTCATCATCCTCAAACTATATTTATGACTATGATGCTTGGTTTCAGGATCATCTAAATAGTCTAATAAATCATATTGAAGCCTTCACAAAAAAGGGTAGCAATTGGATTATAGATGATTTGATGATGATTGATGTACAAAATATAGAGTTCAATGTATTAACAAGTCCAATACTGTCAGGTGGACAATCATTTCCTCTACCAAAGAAGTTAAAAAACTCTAAAGCTGTCATTAATGTTAACTCAAATGCAAATGATTGCTTCCTATATGCAGTTTTATCAATATTGCATTATAATGAAGTACCTTATTCAAGGAATTAAGTAAAATCATAAAGTAAGTGGACATCTGAGCTTAATATGGAAGGCATTTCCACACCAGTATCAGTCAAAGATATTCCAAAATTTGAAAAAAATAATGATATTAAAATTAACATTCACTTTTATGAAAATGGACTCAAAGGTGTTCGTTACAATAGTAACTTTACTGGCAGGCAAACGGTTAATATTTTGCTAATTCTAAACAATGGAGCAGCACACTATTGTGGAATTCCAAAGCTGTCAAGATTGTATAGGAGAACTTGAAAAAGACATAAATACTTCTGCGAAAGATGCACTCAGTCATTCACATATAAGACAACACTAGAACGACACTTCCAGTTTTGCATTCGAGGAAAAGCACAAATAGAAAAAATGCCATCGGATCTAAAAGTACTAACAAGTAGCATGGAATATCAACTAAGTCCTCCTTTAGTAATTTATGCAGATATAGAGTGCTACGTTGATAATAAAATACATAAACTTGCGGCCATTGGAGCTTATCATTTCTGGCATAATGCCCTTCAATCGAAATTTGAAAACAAGTATTACCTCTTTGAGGGCGAAAATTGCATTATTAGTTTCTTGCACCACTTAGAAACTGTAGCCCAAGACTTATATGACAACCAATGTGCAACAACTAGGCAGCCAATGTCACTGTCAGCGGATGAAAAAGCACGCCATGAGAATGCAGAATGTTGCAACAAATGTAAATCGAAATTCAGCGATGAAGTCATAGAAGTTCGTGATCATGATCATATCACCGGACGATATAGGCAAACATTATGTAGGAAATGCAATCTCCGGTTAAGACTTAACAGACGGGAGCTCCCCATATTTTTCCAAAATTTTAAAAATTATGATAGTCACATCGTTTGCTATAAAGCGATTGGAAGAATGAAATCTTGGAAATTAGATGTTGTAGCAGCAACTGCTGAAAAATATATAACTTTATCCGCCAGTATCCCTGTAAATGAATGCAAAGGGAAGACAGTATACTTTAAACTAAAATTCTTAGACTCATATCAATTTCTAAGTGCATCTTTGAGTGAATTAGCCAAGGGCTTGCAAACGTATGAGCATGTAGAGACATTAAGGGTAGAATTTCCACAATTAAGTGATAATGTTTTATATCAGAAGGGAGTGTTTCCATATTCATACTTCAAAAACTTAAACACGTTGACGGAAGACTGTCTACCACCACAATTTGAATTCTATAATAATTTTACTCGTGAGCACTGTTCCGATAGTGAATATGAACACGCTAACAAGGCATGGATTGAATTTAATTGTAGCACATTTGGTGATTGCATGCTGGCATATCTGAAGTTAGATGTTTTATTGTTGGCAGACATATTTGAAGTGTTTAGAGCATTGAGTCAACGTGAGGATGAAGTCGACCCTGTACATTTTGTCAGTCTCCCACATCTTAGCTTTACCTCAGCGCTAAATTTCTCTTCCAATGATCCCCCACACTACATGCAAGATGAAAATATGTACAATCTATTTGAACGAGGAATTAGAGGGGGTATGACTTTCACCAACATTCACCGAGTGCGTGCACGCATTGAAGAATTAGGAAATAATACACATGAAAGTCGACATTTGACCTACTTAGTTGTTAATAGCCTTTACGGTTCTTCACTCAGTAGGAATCTACCCCACTCAAATTTCAAATGGTTGAATGAAAGTGAATTAGATAATTTTTTTAAATGAAGAAAATGTTCAAAATATAGATGATGATGGTGAAATCGGCTACATTTTTGATTTAGATTTAGAGTATCCTACAGCCATTCATGATGACACTGCCGATTTCCCATTAGCTCCAGAAATGCAGATGATTGAAGAGAGAATTTTTTCACACTATATGAAAAATCTATATGAAAAAGTAAGAGCAAATACACATTTTTCCTCTATCAAGAAACTTCTGCTCCATCAATTTGATAGGGAAAATTATGTAGTCCACTATTCAATTTTAAAATTTTACTTGACCATGGGCATGAGATGTACAAACCTTCAATAGTTTTAAATAAATTAATATATGTTGGTCAAGCAGTACTTGACTATAGTAAGTTGGAAATGTATCAATTATATTACAATGATCTAAAAGGGTGTCCACTGATAAATAGAACGCGGCTTTGTGGAGGTGATACCGACAGTTTCTTCCTATGTTTATACACATCACCATCTGTCCGTCTGGAAGATATACTTCTATACTTCGGTGAAAAGTTTGACTCTTCAAACTATGACAGTCATCACCGACTATACTCAACTACAAACAAAGCTAGATTAGGTTGTTTTAAGGATGAGTGTGCTGGAAAGTTGCTTGAGGAAATGATCCTACTAAAACCGAAAATGTATTCAATGAAATATCTAGACTCTACGAATCATAGCATCAAACGTGCAAAAGGAATTCAGAGAGCAGCAGTTAAAAAATTGAAACATAATGACTATAGGAGTGTCTATTATAGTGAGAATGATACAACTGAAGATATGACAATTATAAATTCAAAAAATCACATAGCACAAAATCATTTAGGAAGCGAGGTCTTTCACTTTGGGAGGATAAGCGCTGTTGGCTGGATAAAAATTTATCATTACCATATGGACACTACAGCCTAGGTCTTCCCCACCGTCGAAGAGAAGGAGATGCCTTCCTGTCACAGGTGATGTAGAATAAGTCTAAATAAAAACAATACAATATTCCACTTGTAATAGATCTTGCGATTGCTGCATCTTCCGACATGTAGCAACACTTACTAATACATAAGTAGTCTTACTAAAATTGAAATTTCTACATCTTTCCGATATGTAGAAATGATTACTAATAAATAGGTAGTCCTAATGTGAATGAATATGTGAAGAATTTGTACTCAACATCATTCCGATATGTTGAGGTAATAAAATAACAAACTTTAGGCAAACATTAAACCTAAATTTGAAACATAGCTTTCGGAACATGCCTCATTACATTAGAACATGGAAACTTAGTGACGTTCAAAACGTTCACATAACAAATTCTAAAAGAATTGCATTTCGTCATTCAATAGCAAATAGCGATCGAAAACATCGTGGCGTTTGCATTAGTATTGGCTCATTGCCTTCACTGAAAGACTTTGCGGATCTCATTGACAACCATAAGACTCGGATCAAGATTCCTCTCGATGACAAGGTATCGATAAAGTGTGATTCATCAGTCAAACTATACGTCTGTTCACCAAAACGGGAAGATGTTGAATATCGATTTTTTCGTTTCAGTGACGTCACATGGGAAACCTTTACAAGGGAGATACTACCACAGATAACGTCATTCATTAAAGATGGAGGACATCAAACGGTTGGAAGTTGTAAATCGGATGTTAACTACAAAAGCAAAGTCAAAACTCAATCTACAAGAGATCGAGAGGAATATACCCAACCGAAAACAATGGTTACTGATAAAACGCAAATTGAAGCCGACAACGAGCTTACATCTTGGAAGACCCTCAATGTTAACATGGAGGATTCAGAGGAAGGATAAATCTGTCACTATCCTATTCTTTCCAAATGGAACAATCCAATGTATTGGAAGGGTCATGGAGGGTGATCTCTCATATCTACACTTTACTTTGGAACATTTACTTGGTGATTCATTATCTGATTGGGAAGTGAAGACAATGACCGTGTTATGTGAATTACACTATCACTATGACTTCCGTAAAGTTACATCATCACATAATCTAACTTATGGAATGGAGTTATTTCCAGCAGCTCAATTGACTAACTGGCATCCATATCATGTTCATGTGTTCCATAATGGAAAGATTGTGATAACCGGCATCAAAGACATAAGTGATGTACCTCCCATCATATGTGATTTGAAAAAATGTTTCATGAAAACCAAATTGTAGATTTTGTATATATGTGAATAGATAATGAAATATGAATATGTTTTTGTTTTCCTTATAAACCCTTGTTTTGGAAAAAAGAGAGCAAGTTAATGATACAACATAAAACTATATTTCAAAACTGTTTCGACATATTTAGTAAGAATTACATCATTTTTATCAGAGTTTTTTGAAAATAGTTCTAAAGCACTTTTACAGTTATTTTTCAATGGTCTCTCGTTGACAAAATAGAGTACATAGCCACCGCACATTAGAGATGTATTACTTTGAAGTGGGAACGATGTCACTTTCCTAACAGTCTAGGAGAACCTGTTCATCCATAATGCGATATCATGTAAACGACGTTGATTAAGAGAGTCAAAATATTCGGCAACTTTATAACGATTGATGTATACAGCAATCCAATCTTTTCCGGGAAGATTGTTGGTGTCCGTATTGATGATAAGCGAACAAGGATAGAAAGGAATTGAATCAGGTAAATTATCTCTAGAAAAGACATTGAGAAATATTGTCTTGGAGTAGGGATGAGATTTCCTCATTTTCCTCAAGATTTCTATGTTGCTTAAGTTACTCATCTCTGATGGCTGACAGTCACGTCTCTCATTCTTGTTATCTCAACTTTGCTATCATAGATAGCATAAATGAGACAAGTAATTGTTTTCTTCAAAGGTAACTCAAATGATACCTCCAGTCGTAGATTTCCAGGCTTTGTAACTTCTACGCTTTCACCACTTAGATCTGCATCTGCTGTGAGGTTGTAAATAATGAAGAAGTAGCCATTCTTGTACATATCGATTGTAATTCCATTTGAATCATCTGTATTAAACATGTTGAGGGCGGTGAAAGTAGAACCATATTCACGTGCGAATTTACCATCTTTGAAATTAGGCTCATATGCTTTGCAAGCAACAAATTTTCCATCCTGATAGAGTGCTAGTTTGCTAACATTAAAGTGTTGGAAATTGAATGGATTCTTTTCAAAAGCACCAATGAATGCCTCATTTTCCACAAATGTGATATACACCGCCTTTGGCATTGCAGTGGGAAAAAGATTTGGGTAGGCATGTGAGGATGATCCCGCACCAATTGTGAAGCTTGTCAACACACTGTGATTAACTGGATATATTGCATTGCTTTTCCTCAATCCTGTCGCATGCTCGTTGATGACTGACGGGTTCATTGTTACTCTCCTTAGATTGAGCACGGCATTACTTATGTTGACTTGATAGTTTGTAGCTCCAAAAGCCATTAACGCGAACTCAGGATTTGCACGAATAAATTTTATTTGCATTTTAACCTGTGATAGTAGATATCTAGATTGACGAAGGAAATCAAGATAGACAGGTCCTTTTAAGTATAATTCATTTGATTCCGCTGTTAAATCCATTCGTCTTTTCAACCCTGTATTTGAGACATCATCAAATTTCCCTTGCTGATCATCATACCACCCAGAAACTTGCAAGTGTGACTGTTTAGCTTGCTTTTGAAATTGAGTCATTGTATGTATATATGCTCCATATAGATATGCTCGATCCCCTCCTTCAATCTGTTTGTCATTCAATATTAGATACACATCTGAGAACAGACTGGCAAAAGGAAGATTTGCTAATCCCACTTTATCCTTGGATGAATCGATATTTGTACCATCAGTCTTCTTAATTTGTATACACAACTCTAAATCAATGGATTGACAGTCAATATAATCTTGAGGATTGGCAGGTATATCAAACTGAATAGGCTGCTGGTTACCATCGATATTTGTTGTGGGGACTATGTCAACAATTGTTAAGGAGATGATGTCTGTTTGATGAGGGGGAGAATCGAAGAAACACAAAGCCGAATTGATACTCTGCATCGTATTAGCTCTACAAATATGTTGTCTTCCTTCGTTTTGACTTGTTTCTAGTCGCTGTGGAATTTCGTTTGCGCTTTCTTGTTTTCGCTCGACGTCTAGATTTAGAACGCGCTGCTCTAGTCGGCTTTTTTACTTTTCCTGCGTCTTTGCTTAGTAACGCGACCGGATCCAACTTGTCTTGACTTCCTACGCTTCTTCCGAACTGTACGTCTCGTCTTTTTTAAATCATCTAGTGCGTCTATGGCAGATTGCTGCGCGCGCATTTTCATAGATTCACCGATATCCTCACCTTGAAGCGCATTAGCTGCAACATTTGAACCAAAATCTAAAGTACTGCTTCCAACGCGCTTCATGATTGGTACGCCATACTTTTTGAGTGTTGGAAGAACCATACGTCTTAGTGCACCAAATATGCCTCCTCCAACTTGTCGTCTACCTCCAACAAACACGGGATAACCGCTCTGATATGATGGTCTACTGTAAATGCCTGTCATTATGACTATTGAATAACTATGGAAGTCACAATAAAGTAAAGCCTTATTGTCGTGACCTGATATGTAGGGTGAAAACAGTACCACCACCACAGAACGGTACTACTTCTCCTGCGTCATCATGAATTGATATGTCAATTTTATTGATGTAATTTCGGCTGATTGGTAGATACATTGTGTTAAAAAAATTCTCGATTGATTAGTTGCTTCCTTACGGATGAGAGAGGAAATGTGCGCAGAAGTGGGGCCTCAATGTCGCCAACCCTTGTATATTCAATAATGTTACAATAGACGTACAAGTTACTTATATCACGCTCTAGTGATGGGGCTGTATCGCCTATTGATGTGCCTTCATAAATAGTTGATTTTGAGAATCCCAATGTGGTCGTTAACACGCTATCCAGCTTGATAAGAGAGTTCTTCCCTACCTTTACAATCATGCGTTTCTTATGTGGGTCATAAGAAAAGTGATATTCATCTGCATCAAGGTAATCTACACCAAACTCATTTAACTTTGTACACAATTCAGATGGCGTTTTCAAGCTTTCAATGTTCAAATTAACTCTTTTTACAAGTTCACTGGAAGTAGACAATTCATCACCGAATATGTCTTCGCTGTATACGTGGATATCCCATGAAGCATTTGTTGATGCTTTGAGTTTAGAAGAGGACAATTGAACCTTGAATGTATCATTTAATTCTGTCAACCAAGGTGCGCTTTCAAGGCCCTTAAACATCCCAATCATTTCAGATCCGAATTCAATAACAGCGGAATCAGACTTTTCCAATGGTGTCTTTTTAGTAAAAACAATAAATTCTGCCTCCGTTTCAACAGTAAATAAAGTTACTTTCTCTTTCTTATATTCACAAGTCATTAACGTTTCTGGCACTGATCCATGAAACTTTCTTGCAAAGTCTTCAACACTTCTAATGACCTCAAATTGATTTTTTAATCGGATGCTCCTTTTTTGTAATGCATACAATGACACAATTCTACATTGAAAATCAGTGACTTTCCTCTCCGAATTCCACCCACGTCCATTGTACCAATACCTTGATGAGAAAGTTGTTCTGGAATACCCAAAAGTATGACTCAAATCCTTACCTAATACAAGAAGAACATGCTTCCCTTCCTTCATCAATTTTGTTGACCCCTTTATGACTGGTTTGTAGAATTTATTCAAAGTCAGCTTGAAGAGATCATTTATTCGTTCAAACATTCTACCGATTTCCTTTTCTGTATCTTGCAAGCTCATTGTGGGAACCTTAGAATCAAAAGTTGACGTTGCAGATGCCTTTTGAATTTTAATCATGTTTTGGACAGATGGTAAAGATGTTGAAAAAGGATGTAAAGTTAGATGATGAAAAGCCCATGTACCATGTACACTATTGTAAAATATGTGAAAGCAATCATCCTTCTCTCGCACTTCTTTATGTAATTCAAAATAGTTGTTCTTTAGCAAACTGATATCGTTGTAATAAGTAATTTCAGTTAGAGCAACTTCATGGGGTCCATGCAGAGTAATTGGATTAGCGAATTCAACAGAGTATAGAGATGGTTTGTTACTTGGGAATATCTTGGGGTTGCTATTGCTTGGAAGAATGATGTTGAAGTTAGTATACATGTGAAACTCATGTATGGAAGAAGTCACATGCTATATTAGCTTAAAAGTTACGAGTGCCTCCCACCTCCGCATTTTGTAGATCCTGGTGCGTTATCCAGCTATTGAATGAATCAGGATATCCTTTCCATTTAACTAGATATTTCCTTTGATTGCCATGACCTTTCCTCCTAATTATTTTGTCAATCATATACACCTCTTCACTTCTGTCTACTACTTGCAATTCATAAGAGTAAAATTTTCCTTCAATTGGATTGCCATGGTAATCTATTAATTTATACATTGTGGGTCTAAATTTTGTATTTACTTCATCGACAAAAAACTCTTCTTCAGTCCAATTAGGTAGATACCCCTTCTCAAATCTAGACTTAACCTTTGAAATCCGAACTCTATCACCAACATTAATTTTCTTTTCGTTGGAAATGTTTTTCGCTTTCTTATCATACAATCGAAGCCATACATCCATCGCATTATCAGGGGTAACATCAACTGGTTTCATCTTAATGATTCGATGGTAGCATTCATTGTAATTCTTAACAAATCTCTGCAGCTTACCTACCCAAACATGTGTATTTTTTGCAGTGAAATAGCGCCATATTTTTGTCTTCAGTGTGCGATAGAACCTCTCAACCATGGCATCTTCATAAGCACTTTTGACACTAAACAATTCCACATTATGACTTTTGAGGAGACTTCGAACATGAGAGTTCTCAAATTCCTTGCCTTGATCGGTCTGTATTCTTTGCGGAACACGCCCCTCATCGAAAATGCTCTGAAAAGCCGCTTCAACTTCTGGTCCTCGTTTAGATTTCAGCGCACGTGCCCAAGCATAGCGAGATAAAATATCTATTACGGTTAAGATGTATTTATAGCCATCATTGTACTGTGATATCTGTTGCATGTCAGCCAAGTCCGCTTGCCATTGACTATCTATACTGTTAACAACATATTTTCTTGTTGGAAACCGCTTTCTCGCATTTTTGTGAAGAGTGTAAGTCGGTTGACTCCTTAACCACTTCTTGACTTTCTCTATTCCCACACCTGCTGCACGAGCTAGAACCTCCGGACGACTGAAACTTGCGGGGTGATTTATGTCGTGATAAATCTTTCTGAGTTTCACTGCTGTACTCATCGTCTTTGTTCTGATTTGCACGCGTATTACTCGCACAGCAACTGCTAACACAATTGATATCAACCTCTATGCCCTCTTCTGCTTTACCTTCGAGCGCAGATTTCAAACAGCAGCAAAACTTTTGTAAAGACATGATATGAGAGAAGCAAAGCTTAATTTATATTTGCTTAATATTTACTATAATCCTTTCCAACACGCATTGAGCGCCTAGTAGCTCTTTTTGGTTGCAGATCATCGGGATCATGAAGCTCTCGCTTGACCGCCATCGTGGGTGTTTTACTCTTTGATCCATCTTGTAAGTGACCCTTGTCCAATTCATTCACAGTAGGTCTTCCAATAATATTGTGAGGTACATTTTGATCAGATAAAATTTTCTGAAAATATGTCCTTGTTTTTTTGTAAGGCAATTGTTTTTGCCTTACATCTCTGACAGCATATTGTAGAAGGTCATCTATGTGACTATTTCTAATAACATCACCAGTTGTTTCATCTATTATCTCCCCTCTCTCATTGAACTTCACATGTGGATCAATGAAGTCAAATAATCGCTCAGCGCGCACACGATATGGTCGAGGTGTTGACAAGGTTATAAATCGTCGCAACTTGTCACGAATCTGTCGCCTCTCATCAATGTTTTCAGCTGCTAACTGCATTCGTCGATAGGGATCCTTAATCTTCTGAATTTTCATATCCTTTTGTGTTAGTTCCTTAAGTTGATTCCTAATAGGTTGATCTATATTTTTGACTTCTTGTGCACTTTGTAATGTAGTCAATTGTACATACTCCTCTTGAGGAATGACTACCATCTTTGAATACGACATGTTTGAAAATAATAAGGCAACAAAGTACATTGCTTAAAACTAACTGTGAACCGAGAAAACTGTCATTGGTTCAGCGGAATTAGGTATGATATTTGTTCGAAATCGAAGTCGTTCTGGACATTCCTGGGTTAGATCAATAAATAGATAACCATGTGGTTTCTTTGTTACATCTTCATATATTTTTGAAAGTACTTTAGGTTGTTGAGGTAATATCTGTCTACTGAGATGATGTATCTGACTGCTGTCACTTGGATTTTTAAATATTGCCAAATAATGTGTATCAAACTTCTAGTTCTTTGCTCTTTCCCTCAATCGAAGATGTTTTGGGTGATGTAGATAATAAAAGCTTCCCTATGATGTGCAGTTTGAATGAACATTTCAGTTACATCCTTTGAAGATTTGCTTTCACGTAATAGATCATCTAATACTAGTAAGTCACCTGCTTTGATATCCTCAGTTGATGGCAACCCTTGCTTCACCCCATAACCTTTCTGGCGAAGTGCAGAATGTAGTTGTGGTTGAAATATTCCATAATACCATTTGACTCACTTAATTTCCTTGTTAAACATTTCATTTCTATATTGTAGCAATTCAGTTACAAATGTAGTTTTGCCGGACTGACTTGGTCCAGGGACACACATTGTGCGATCAGTGAATAGACGAAAATCTGTCATCTTATAATTCCATTAACATTAAACTCATAATCCCGCTAATTTTGCTTAGAACAACAAAACAGACACATGTTCCAGATCACGTTTATTTACATTCAGAATAGAAACTTTCAAATTACATTTACAAATTAAAACATTTGTGTTTCCTCATCACAATTAGGATTATAGAAAGTTTTCAAGTCAGCATCTTGGCGCTTCAACTTCAATTTAGGATTCCCATCTGTAGATTTCCGCCCTCGCTTTTTGCTCTCTTCCTTCCCATCACTTGAAGCAGTCTTATCAATGTTAATTAAACATTTATCAATTGGTAGTGGTTCATAGACTAGTTGAAGAACCTTCATTTTTAAAGATGCGACTTTACCAGTCGAACCATGTGAGCCAATATAAAGTCCGGTAACGTGCACTAAGCCCATATAGGAACCCCGTTTGAGATCCTCACATTCCATCGCGTTTGTTAAGAGATCGAATGCTTGAAAATGATCCGATAATTTTAGAAACAGTGTATTGAATTGCGGCAATTCCTTGTAACCAACTCCTTCCTCTAATGCCTTTCTCCAATGAGTGGGAGCACTTTCAGGCAGCTCAACACATTCTTTCGCGAAAGAGTCAATAGTTTTAAGAATCACCTGTTGCCATTTTGGAAAAGTCACTCGCATTTGTCTCATATTGCTATACCCTGATGTAGACATACCATTACTGTGGAAGAATGGAACTTGAAGATAAAAGCCATCATCACCATAATTCAAGGTTTGAAAGTAGAATGTATTTCCAATCCCTTGCACCTTTCGTGTCGGACGAAGCTTCAAGAGATCTTGCTCAAAAGCGTCACCTTCCTCTCTGATTGTATACATTTTCTGAGTCATGTTTCAACAAGTACTAATTCGGAGCTTTCAACCAGCGCAAATGAATTGTCACTTCAAAGTGATAAAATATCATTAAAGCGTCTTCCTTATATACACCTATATATGACTCATCAATCAAAGTGATGACGTGTCATTTTATGATTCGCTAACCTTATATTAACATTGCAGCAGTTGCTGCAATCCTTCCAAGCGGACTATTGATTACACCATTAATACTGTTTCCAATAACATTTAACATACTTAGAAACCCACCACCACCACGCTGAATTAAGTTTCGCCTTTTCTTATCACTACTCCTTGGATTTGAAACTTTTTTATGCTATTCAAAGAGCCGGCATTCAATAGAGGCTTGTAAATAGGTAGACATTTGTGTATTGCAAAAGCTAAATCACGAATGAAATCATCACTTGAATTTTGAATCAATTTACATTTCTTCTTATTATCATGTATCCTGTTTAACTTTCGCAACGCCTTTTTAAACTGACTTGAAGGTTTGAAGGACCGTTTCGATTGACGAGAAGATGCCTTCCGCTTTACAGACATTTTTATTCTAATATGGAAATAGATTATACAATTACAATTTTTGCTTAGTACTTACAACATTATACACAAAAGTATACAAGCATTCACACAGAGTTTGTTGCTGGTACTTATAAAATTACACAAAACACTTAACAAGTTCAAGAAGGAAACTGATATACACTCACATCGGCTGGAGTCTGATTTGTAGCAGTTATGAGCTGCTCAATGTCTTTCATTAGATGTTTTGAAATTGGACAGCACATGCAGCAGGGCTTTGAATGGAAAGTCTTTAAAATATTGGCATAGTATGCCCGCAAACTGATTACCTCAGAATGTCCTTGAGCAGCCACGTTGATGCTTACTGATGGCGGTCCACTGAATAAGTCCAATTTACATTTGTCACCCTTCTCGTCAAAGTAGCTGGAGGTGATAATGTCATGGAGACATGTGTTGTGTTTCCGTTGGATACTGCTGCACCAACAGCGAGAGTATTCCGGTACAATCTCAGTTTGAGCTAGTGGGCGAAATACTTCATTGAGCCAAAATCTTGCAACTCGTGTAAGAGCGTTGTTCACGACTCTCATTAACATTCTCTGCACCACAACGTCCTCTCCGCAGCGGAAATACTTCACTATTTCCTCCATCAGATCCACCAAATCCGCTTTATAACCAGTTATATTTACGGCAGAATAAAATATATTGCCGGTGAAGAGTTGACTTCGGTAAATTATTGAAATGGGAATGTTGGTAGTGAACGACATGCTGATTGACATTGTATTAGCCTCAAATTATGCTTGAAATAGAACAGTACAATGTCCTCCTTAAATAGAAAAGTCACACAAAGACACAATAGTGACCAATCACAGACGTGCATGATGACTCATCATGCACGATATACAGTGACTGTTGAAGATATTTCTTCATCACTAAGGGGACAAGATGAAGTTTCAAAGGGTACATAACATGTAGAACACATAACGCTATGAGAACATGGTAAAAAGAGAAGGGATCGTTCCTGTTTAAAACATTTAATGCAGTTCCGTTCACATAATAATTTAAATGTCTCTTCTTCTAATTTCCTTCTGAAGTCACTTTTATTGGGAGAACTTTTTATTAAAACACTGTCAGATGTCTCCTTCTTTCCATATCGTTCCAATTTGATCCTCCTAATTTCACTATCATTGCAGTGTAGCATGGAGAAATCCTCTATCCACCTACGATCCAAATTGTGATTCATAGCATGCTCTTCTAGATCCATTAGTCGATCAACTAAATCACCAGCGTTGATATTTTCACTGAGATTTGTTACAGTTTCTATAGCTTTGAACGAATATCCAAGGTCTCTTGCGACAACCCACGACGTTGGGATACTAGTCATCATTATGTATGTCATCAAACAACTATCTCATATTTATAGCTTAGTTTGTCTACGTAAAAGGAAAATCAATGTGTCATCTTGATTACAATGGTTTCAATAGTCACAATAGTCGCAATTGAGCAAACCCATTCAAGATCAAACAACGGACGTCTATCGGTACGTACCCAAGTACTCAGAACCAAACCACACAAGTTCGATCATAGACGTTCCGAAATACAGTGTACTCAACCGAGTGTACCGAACACATGTACATATCCAGTAAAACAGATGTCATACATGTTCCTATTCATAACACTGAATTATACATGTACCTATTGATAACACTGAATTATACATGTACCTATCCATGTACCTATCCCTCGCAAGTAGGGCACAGTTTTCACTACTGTCTGGTGCCCCAACTGCCTTGAAGTTAGTCAATTTTGACAAAAATTCCCTAATTTTATACTATTTACGAAATGTTGTTTAATTAATCAAAATTTGTCTAAGTGTTCAATATTCATGAATTGAGTTTTTCAATACTTTCGAAGTTTGTTTATATCTTTCGTTCTGTTTTCTTTAAATAGTTTACATTGAAAACACTTTCTCTGGTTTTTCAACAAGAAAGTCATCGGATAGTTAATATCAATTAATAAGTGTTGATTGATTGACTTAATTCTTGCTTTATAAAAGTATCAATTACTTAGTAATATTAATTATATTATAATTAATATTATTATACATTATAATTAAAATTAAAATTTATATATAATTATTATAAACTTATTATATTACTATAGTCTTACGATGCATAAATATCAATGCTCGGATTAATACTAACTAGTCAATTTGATAAACGTCAGGTTCTTAGTATGTAGCCTATTGGTAATATTAAATGTTTGCAATATTATACTGGCATGACAGCTGCTTATGTAGTTCATATCAACACGCGCATATAAAAAAATTAAGTGGTTTTCATGTTTTTTAGCCGATAAACTAGGTCTACGTGTAGGCCTATATTTGATATCAAGAACTAGTAGTTATTAAGCGGCAGCTTTCAAAGTCTAATTCTACTAAAAATACAGGAAAGATTGTAATGCACGATTCGAAGCATTGTGATATACATGTATATCATTTTTTCTAAAAACTTATGTTAAATCCTGGTGAGGTTCCAACCAGGTCAAGAGAAACATGAACGCCTGCCCATCTTCGTCTCAGGTTTAGGATTGGAAAAGCTTCTTAGTATTCTGAAGGTTGAATCAGGCAGTGAAGCCGCAGTGGCTGAAGAAATGTTTGCTGTCTTGAGAAATTGGGATTCAGTAGAACGGGTTACTAGTATGTCGTTTGATACTGCGGCCAGCAACACAGGAGTTCGCTCGAGAGCGTGTACGGACGTACACTTCAAAATACGTTGAAAGGAGAACTGCTCCACTTTGCATGCAGAATGCATGTTTCCGAAATTGTCATAGATAAGGTTTTAGATGTTTGCACTGGAATCGTATCAAATGGTCCACATATCCAAATGTTTAAGCGGTTCAAGCAGAAATGGCCTTCAATAGATGTGGGCAACTTTCAATCTATTGAGAGGCTTCCTTTGCAATCTAAAGAACTTTTGCAAGCAGCCACTGATGTTGAAGCAACCAAGAAATGATTATCGGGAACTCTTAGAGCTGACACTTGTTGTCATGCACGAAGTACCTCCTCGTGGAGTGCACTTTCAGCGCCTTTCTTTTAAGATCATATATGCAATGAAGATCGATCTTTTCCGCAATCAATTTAATCTCACTCCTCGAGAACTCAGAGGAATTGAACGAATTTTCACCTCGGTGGTTTCTTTATACATTCCTTACTGGTTCACTACGTCAAACGCTGTGTCTGCTCCGGCAAATATGATTTGAAGTCTTTGAAAGATCTTGTTGTTTACCATGACACTCCTGTCTCCTTAGAGACCGTGAATTCCTTCAGTCGTCATCTCTGGTATTTGCCGGAGGAGTTGGTAAGTTTGGGTTTTTTTGACGAATCTATTGATCTCATCACCAAACGGGCAATGGTAGCAGCTCTTCAGGTGGAAGGAGGTCCTCAACCTATAAAAAGACCGATCATAGATTTGCACAATATCACTTCAAAGAGCATCTCAAATTTTGTGACGGCTAACACTCGACGATTTTTTCATACATTGGTTCAACCACTGGATTTCTTGCTGACCCATCTACCTGGAACCAGAGAGATGACTACACAAAAGCGATCGAGAAAGTGAAATCCATCAAAGTTGCTAATGACTTTGCTGAGCGGAGTGTATCCTCAATGCAGGAATATATTTCCATTCTCGCAAAGGATGAAGACCACCGTCAATACCTCTTTCATGTAATTGAGGTCAGAAAGCGACAATTATTCAAAACACGGGAGGCATTGATCCTTTAATACTTAACTGAGTAGATCTCCGACTTCCATGATTCTACATGTAGACCTACTTCATAATATGTGTGAATTCAGATTTCCATTTTTTCTGATACAGTTTTATGGATCATATGCTTTGTTGAATATCTCAGAATACACCCTGATTTCATCGTTCTGAGTTTATTCACACGTTTTTACAACGTGTCTGCCTCTTGTTTCATGGTTTATCATTTGACGCATTATGTCACCTATCATCGGTCATTCAAAACTTACTCAAAAATTGAAAGTTTATCTGATCTTAAATCAATATGTATTTCGACTAATGAGATGAATATATAACAATTCCACATAGGAGAAAATAAAATGGGATATCATTAAAAGTTTTTCATGTAAGTATGCACAGCGAATTCCTCTATAAGTAGTATTCGGTAAGTAGTATAAAATGGTAAATTCGAGCAAGTTTGATCAACATTCGGGCCGTTGGGGCACCATGATAAATGATCGGACCGCGCTGAAAATTGGCATGCGGTAGTTCTATACCAACGGTCACAAAATGCGGGGGTGAGAGGTAGACTTTTCTAACTTTTAATTTTTTGGACCACCCTAATATATATACATATAGTTGTATATATATATATATATATATATATATATATATATATATATATATATAGTTGAAGAGAAAAAGCAGGAAACGCAAACGGCGCCAAATAAGTGAAATAAAAATCAGCCAGATTCTCAAATAATGATTTATGCCGATCGATTTCTCAGTTTCACTGATTGTCAAGGCATCTAACAAAAAAGTGAGTAGAGGATGTGCATATCTATAAAATACTCTAGGCATTCAAGGTAGGTAGAAATCTTTTTATGAACATAGCCTCCTTTCTTTCCCTTTCTATCTTGGAAGCATTAGGAGATAGCTGAAAGAAAGGGGTGGCATAGAAGTCTTCACCACACATAGCTATATGTTTGCTCACTTTGAGGAACGAGTACTGAGCATTGTAAATTTGCTGTCGGTGGACGGTAATTCGTTTTCTAAAACTGTCCCCGGTTTGGCCAATATAATATTCATGGCATTTCCGACATTGCAACTGAACTGTGTCTCTACTATCATCTAAGGTCCTAAATAATGCTTGCAAATTGTTACTTTCGAAGGGTGGCAAATTTTCCCCTTATCAAAGTACAAATCTTATGCAACTAGGAACTGAGGTTGCAGATTTCTGTAGGAATTTAAGGTTAAAAGAATGTTACAAGGATAACCAGAATGAACTTGATCAAAATATTGTTATTGACATTAAACGCAACCCCTCTACATTCACACCGCCGAAAGGTTTAAATAGTACATTAGATGATATGATAGATGTTATCACTGATAAATTGTCGAGCATGAAAACTTGTGTTATTCAACATCTAGGGCTGAAAAGGTTGGTTTAAATGAATTAAAAAATGACGAGTCCATTGTAATTACTAAAGCTGCTAAAGGTGGCTGTTTCATAATTTTAGACTGCACCTTTTACAATGCGCTCATGATAGATGAGCATTTGCAAGAAGAAAGTACTTATAAGTTAATTCCCTCATACACGATGACCAGCACCATAAACAAAATAAAGCGTTTGCTTCAACAATATAAGGGCTTAAGTACAATTACTAAGAATGAGGAAAACTATGTTATTAAATTCAATTACCGCATGCCATATTTGTATGGGTTGCCTAAAATTTACAAACATGGTGAATACTTTTCTCGTGATAAACCAGATGAATATGGATTCTTGACTAAACAGCCCCCTTCAAATCTTCATTTTAGGCCAATTATATCTTGCATAAATTCTCCAACCAGCCATCTTAGCTCTCTGATAGACGAAATACTTAATCCTATAGTTCCTAGAATTCGCAGTTACTGTAGGGACACTTTTCACTTTCTAGAAAAATTATCTGATCTTGATTTGAGTACAGAAACTATTGTCTTGGTTACGTTCGATGTAGTCTCTCTTTATACGAAAATTCCCCAATCTTTAGGAATGGATTCTATTAATTACTGGTTCTCTGAACATAGTGACCTTATTCCTGGCAGGTTCGATAAAGACTTCATATTAGATTCCCTTAGTCTTATTTTGGAAAATAATTATTTCACATTTGAAAATGAGACGTATTTGCAAATTTCTGGCACGGCCATGGGCGCAAAGGTTGCACCACCATATGCAGTTCTAGTTATGGGCTTTATTGAGGAACAATTGTATAGCAGATTGCTAGATTTTTATGACGTGAATACAGGAGAGACTATCAAGAAAAGATGGATTAGGTACATAGATGACTGTTTCATTTGCTGGGATAAGAATTTTGGCAGCATGGAAGTTTTTCATAATATTCTTAATGGCCTGAACAGCAATATGCAATTTACGATCGACTACACTGTTGAAGAAATTAATTTTCTTGATTTCCACATATATGTAAACAAGAACTGTAATAAATTAGAAACAGATATCCATCGCAAAATAACAGATAGTCAAAGTTACGTGCCTTATGATTTAGGTCATCCTAAGCATGTTTTGAAAAGCATACCATATTCTCTTGCCAGGCGAATTTATAGCATTGTATCTGATGAAAATAATAAATTGCTACAATTAAGTCAACTAAAGTCTATCCTTTTAAAATTAAAATATTCTCTCAGCCTAGTCGAAAGCTCATTTATTAGGCCTAATAACGATGGTGCCATCAATATGAACAAAGTTGTAAGCACGAATGAAGCTCCCAGTGAAGGTGTGCCTTTCAATTGTACCTACAATCGCAACAACCCAAACGTGTATTCGCAAGTGATTAAACCGGTCACTCAAAGTTTGTGCTTAATTGATCCATTCCAGAACATGCGTTTTTTCAGATCTTACAAACAACCGCCTTCTCTGCTTAGAAACCTTAGTAACAACAATAGGAAGACCATTGAAGGTATTTCTCCTTGTGGGGAACCGAGGTGTAAATGTTGTCCCACTTTGATATTAGGAAGAACAATACAGTTTAAGGTGGGTAATAGTGATCGCACCGGTTGTTTACTATAAATAGGAATCTCACTTGCACATCTAAAAATGTTATCTATGCAATAAGGTGCAATGCGTGTTGTAGAGATTTCTATTTAGGTCAAACAGGAGATATCTTTCGTAACCGTCTGACTATCCATCGGCAGCAGATTGACCATGAAGAGTATACGATTCTCAATATGAGCAAGCACATAGCTCGTTGTGCTAGACATCTCACTTCGAAGTTTGAAGCGGCTCCCATTTACCAAATGAGTGTGGGTTCCAGTCGCTTAGATCGTGAGAAGAAGGAGACTGATTTCATTTCTTTACTAAGACCTCAGTTAAATATAGAATAATTCTATGTTTCATTTTATGTATATTTGAGTTTGAATAAATCATTTTCATTCCCATGACTAACCTGCTTAGATCAGGACGAAACCGGTCGGGAATTTTGGTACTTCTGACTTTTCTTGAGTGATTTTTTGGTTTTTATATTATTCACCATTTTGATTTATTCTATTATTTGATCTTATATATGTATACATATGCATCTGCCCCCATCGGTTGGTTGGTTACCTCTTCATTTAGACTTACAAAGACTTACATAGACTTTGAAAGGGATAAGATAGGCGAAGACCTACTAAAATTGACTAGCAGATACACATTTTATTCTCTCAAATCATGTAGTAGTGATATTTTAAATAATGTGTTATTGTACTTCGATCTTTCAGAGGCTTAAGTGAGTAGGCTTACACTGCCAAGAGTACAGCCTCACCCTGCACAATGTACAGATTTAAAGAAGCTGATAAACATCATCTTCTTGGAGAAATTTTTGATATCAAGGGTTAGACTGGCATTTTCACCCGTTCTATTTGTGAGCTGCGGCCTCCATTTTCTGAGACTTCGAGATTTGGAAACTCATTTACTCGTTTTTGTCAATAGTTTTTCTCAGTTTTTATCTCCTTGAACCATTGCTTCGTCGTGTATCTTTTGCTTATTGTCAACCTATAATTGTAAAATTCACCGCATCTGTCATGGAAGTGAACGCAATAAAGCTATTATTATCATTATTATACATGTACAGCCTAATATGCAGTGTGATACTGCATCCCTACCTTATGGCACAAAATCTTATTAAGTTACGTAATGCATGCTATGTTAATGCAAACTGAATAACTTTGAATTATATGTACAGCTGCATCAAAGCTTATGATGCCATAGAGTAATGCAAATTTCAAAAGCAAAAACAGTGCGCGAAATGTATGCCTATCTTGAATCATGTAATCTCTTAGATCTGACCATTTCAAAATTACTGGAAACATCATTTGTAACTCATTTTGATATGCATATGATTGTGGCAGTCAATCATATAGACAACAAGCATGCGTAGTAGATGTTGTTCAACGGTATCACTTACGGTGACTGGTTACCATACTAGAGTATCGATGAGTCACACATTCATGGTCATTCTATATTACGCAGTACTGCACTGTTTTTTAACACAATGTAAATTCCAATTTTTCAGTCTCTCTTACGTTTATAATGTATTGAAATTAAAGACTCGAAAATCTGTGCTATTTAACATGTGATGTTCGAGAGCAATATTTCTGAACCAATCATGCACTTCAAACATTCCAGTCTCATGCCACAAAGATGCACTTTCCGATATTTATGACTTAGTTATACTGCTAACTTTACCAACAAAGTGAGGTAATTTAGCTGACTGATTTCATGGAGTCCACTGAATAAGACGATAGTGCACGTGCAATTAGACGCGTGTGTCTGGTCACTTAGCGAGCCCTTATAAACTCGCTCTTAGATGAAATTAGGTTTAGCTGACAACTGATATTCAAAAAATATTCTTGCCTTGCATCAGTTTTTATTCATTATATTTCATGATATATCGTGAGATTTATCATAATAGATGGACATTTCATGCTGTCTTTTTCAGCTGATTATCGAGAGTGGCCGATACCAGAGCCTCATCGACATAAGGCAGACACATATAATCCTAATACTGAAGAATTTGATGGTACTACCAATTACAGAAAGGAGTATAAACCATATCAAGAGAAACCGCCAGAAAGCTTCAAGCCTGACTCAAGAATTAACATGTCCGATCAACCTCTGGAGTCCGTGACAAATTACCGACAAACTTATGTGAGATATCCGCCAGTTGAAGCATGGAAACCTCGCAAGAAGGACATATGGGCTAAGCCGACCTGTGATTTTGATGATTTAACTACAAATAAACTTGACTTTACGCCAAAGGAATGGTCGATGAGGCAATCCTGCAAGCCTACAACCGACGCTTTTTGCTCTGATCAGCCTCTGAGCGATGTTACTACTCATAGAATTGACTATCCTCCCTTGGAGATAGGACCTCGATATATGTAAGTGATGACATGGCAAACGAATAGTTTTGTGCAGAAGATAAATTAAAATTTTTAACTGACCAGATTTGGCAGCCGTAAAAAATAGTGCCTTTTTGAGTAGAATGAGGTTGGAACCAGCAACAGTGGCCCTAAAACTTGATTACCAGTATATGCTCCGATGCCTAAAGTTTAATTATTACTACAACTTTGGATTCTTTTCGACTCGAGCATAGTTCGGTTCGAGTATTCGTAAAGTTATTAATGCAGCTGCAGATTTTCCCACTACACACACCGTTTCAAAAATAACTGCACAAAGACTCAACCCATTTTCAAAAGTACTTTTCGCATTACGTTCTTATCTTCATTAGAAACTGCTTTGTACGAGGGGCGTTCCAAAAGTATCCGGATTGAGCCCATAACATTAAGAGTAATTATCTTATGCCTCTGAAGTTTTGATATGTTCAACCCATTATCATCATTAATAAGCACAAAAAAAATTCATCCCGATATCTTAATCAGTTACAAAGCTGCAAATATTTTAGTAATGTCACTACTTAAAATTTAGTGACGACCAAAAACAATATTTTGTCAAAAAAGAAAATGGATATTTAAACATTTTTTATCAAAAAAGAAAAAGGGATACACGTTACAAACTAACAGTCTTCTTGTGGCAGAGCAACCTTCTCAATGTAGTCACCTTGCAACATGATGCACTTCTTCCAACGATCTTCAAGTTTGGGAATGGCAGACTTGAACCATTCAGGTGAGATGGACGCCAACACTGATCTCGTCTTCTGTTCCAGCTCCTCCCTTGTGTCGAAATGCATTCCACGAAGAATGCTTTTCATGTAAGGAAATAAGGCATAATCCGATAGTGCCAGGTCTGGGCTGTATGGCGGATGCGGTGCGATGTCCCAACACAGATCATCTATCCTCTCCATCGTTTTCCGAGCGGTGTGGGGTCTGGCGTTGTCTTGATGGAGCAGGATCACTTTCGATTTCTTCCCTGGACGGCGATGTCGAAGATGGTGATGGACTTCTTGCAATACTCCACAGTAGTAATCCGCATTGATTGTAGTGGAGTCGGGAAAAAAGTCCAAGTGGATGATGCCTTGTTCATCCCAGAAAGCAGTCAACATGATCTTCTTCGCCATTGGAGAAGACTTTGCTTTCACGGGGGGCGTGGAACCCTTCGTCAACCACTGCTTCGATGCTTCTTTGGTTTCGGGAGAGAAGTATGGTAGCCAAGTTTCATCAGTTGTCATGAAGCGTGCCCAGTATCCATCAGCTCCCTCGGTCTGAAGCGCCAGCACATTTTCTTGTGAGCATTCCACCCTTCGAGTTCTTTGGTCTGAATTCAGCAGTTTTGACACCCAACGAGCACACAGTTTACTCAATTGAAGATGGTCTTTCAAGATGCGGTGTATAGTTCCACGAGATAAGCCGAGCTTGATGGTGATTTGAGAAACTGTAGACCGTCGGTCTTCCATTATCACTTTCTCGACATTCGCGATTGCATGTTGGCTAGTGGCATCCGCTGGGCGACCCGATCGACTTTCATCGCTGATGTTCTGGCGACCTTCGCGAAATTGTTTTGCCCATGCAAAAACCTGAGTTCGTGACAAAGCAGATGAGCCAAGTTGATTGACTAGCCTCGAATGAATTTCTGTTGGTGTAGACCCCTCGAATGTCAAAAAGGCGATGATTGCGCGCTGGCTCTCCGGTTTCTGAATACTCGTATCTTCCATCGCGTGACTGTATCGACGATTGATTGAAAAATCATTAAGTCATTAACTTTAATGTTATAATTAGTGAATCATGAACATCGAACGCAGCTCAGTGAAATCCATGAGACGAGTGCAATTCAATAACAAACTTTGCATCTGACTAAATCAGTCAACATTCTAAAGCAATAGAAGACATCAAAGTCGTGAGAAAAATTCATAAGAAAGAAAAGAAACAATAAATGATATGATCTTACGATTCTTAATAATCAATTTGGTCGTCACTAAATTTCAAGTAGTGACATTACTAAAATATTTGCAGCTTTGTAACCAATTAAGATATCGGGATGAAATTTTTTGTGCTTATTAATGATGATAATGGGTTCAACATACCTAAACTTCAGGGGGATCAGATCATTACTCTCAAAGTTCTGGACTCAGTCCGGATACTTTTGGAACGCCCCTCGTATAAACGCTGGAGTTTTAAAGTTTGGATTTACAAGAATGTTGGCGTTATGAGCTCCAAGAATATGTAAGTTTAATCAAGACCTTTTCCTAACTTTCTTTGCCATGGAGGATGTATATAACCGCGTTCTCAGGGAACTTGTTTACTGTTGTCTTAGATGATGAAGGATTCCAGATAGGTTGATCTGACTGGTCAGGGTGACGCATGAAAAGATCGAGACAGAGGTGAGATACCACAATGACCTACTGAGCCATTTGAAATCAAAGTTGGACTTCACCAGGGATGAGCAGTCAGTCCGATCCTCTTCATGCTGGCACTGGATGCTATCAGCAAGGAATTCAGATGCTGACTTCCGTGAGAGCTGCTATCTGCAGATAACCTGGGGTGATGCCTGAAGGGAAAGAATATTTGTGAGAAAAGTGGAAAAGCACAGACTGAACGGAAGGTATGACATGCAGCAGACACAATGGGAAGTCCAGAATTGTTTACAGGAAGGGACTGTAGCTAAAACAAGTCGGTGCTTTCAATTACCTGGGAGTGGCATTGTGTGAAACAGGCAGAAGGCTCGGAATTTCGGTGAGGGCTAGAGCTGTCTGCGTGGACTAAATGGAGAGAAGTGAGCGGAGTTAACTCTCATAGCAAACAAGAGGATGCCAAGGAAATTGAAAGTGAAGATCTACAAGACAGTCATGAGACCAGTGCTAATGCATGTAGCGGAAGTGTGGGAGATGAGGAAGAAGGGTGCGAGGATGTTGGAGACAGCAGAAATGAAAATGCTGAGATGAATTAGAGGTGCTGCGCTAAGAGTCAGACGAGCGAATGGATCCGAAAGGAGCTCGGGTTGGCCAGTATCTTCGACAAGACAAGAGCAGCACCCTTGAGATGGTATGGACAACTCATAAGGATAGAAGTCGACAATCCCGTGAAAGTGGTGTTCAGGGAACTCGAAGGAGGGGACAGCCGTGCAAGCGATGGCGCGGTGACATCCAATAATAGATGATAAAAAATGGAGCTTGAGGAGAGATATCAACGGCAGAAGCCGTTGGAGAAGCATGACACAGGCCCCTGACCCGGCTAACTAGCTGGAATAGGAAAAAGAAGAATGAAGATCACTAGCAATGTAACTAATATTCCCATACTTAGCACTTTTGCTGAGCCATAATCTCCATCGGTTGTGTCTTAAGTAAAATTTTTCATCTGTTGTTTATTTACATGAAAGCTGAGAGCGATTGTTTCGAAATCTCGGAATTTGCTAAAAAATCGGGATTGGGATTTTTATAATCTGACATCCCGGGATTGCAATCCCTACTTGTTGTTGATGAAATGCGAATATCATAATTGACGCTTCCCACTTGTATGGATCAATATCGCTGACATGCCTTGTTGGTCTTATTCAAGATGTGCAAACTATTCTATGCTGATCATAAAAGCGGTGCCGCTCTTCAAGATCATGAAGATCATGACATGAAATTAGTGCTCAAGATAGGCTTGATGTCAGATACAGTCCTAAGCAATATTAATTATGCCTCGCAACCAATCCGTTGGTGTTGCTGCAATACTGCAGCGCCGTCTGTCCATCAAATACATGGAATTTACTGAGAAGAAAGTCCCTCAAACTTCTATACTCACATTCTTGTTCGGAATCATTATATAGATTGTTGATGTTTTTTTATTTTTATGCCCATAATCTGTTTTGAATGCTCTTTTTTAAATGTCGCTAAGGATGCCAGTGATAAAATCACAAATTTACTCCAGTAATATGATCGCAAAATAAGGTTTCTTTTCTTTATAAGTTCATAAAGTTGAATACAAAGTCCACTGTCTTTCCCATGGTTGTTTGTAATGTAAGATCAAAACCTGACTTTTTAAAAGATATTAATTCTGTTCGATGCCCCAGACTTGCTTCATTCACGATCTATCAAGAGTAATATTGTTTTCAATACATGTACTTCTGTCAAGCATGTAGAAATATTTCATTTGATTCACAGAAATCTTTTGATGAATGGTTATCCATTTGACTTTACTACTCTATTAGATCTACGAGTATATGTGAAAATATTTTTAGTTCCAAGCTTTGTAGAATGTCGGCTGATTCACTGACCTTGATTTGTACTTTAAGAAAGAATGATATGCGTTTATGTGTAGTAAGCGATCTATGCTGGCAAGGTCCTCAGTGAGATGAGGCACTTTTTTAGTAATGAAATCTAATCACAAATAATATGGGCTTGTCATGTTAGTAACTAAATTGCCAATCTACAAATTCTTGATTAAGTAGAATTGGTGCGCCTTAACCCGGTACGGAAGATGCAATTATTGATGTGACATTTTATTATGTAATATTCAATTACCGCTGTGTGAGTGCTATGGAAGGTGTTTGACCATTGCACGCACACTCGTCGTTAAGTGTTCCCCTAAGTTACACATGCAGAGATAGGGAAGTTTTCCGTCTTCGAATATTACATAATAGTCTTTAGCACCTACAACACCCAAAATGCGCACAAACGTGTATCTACATTGTCTGATGCTGGTACACATATGCTATGGAAATAACAAATAAACAATTAAGGAAACGATCGAATACCTCTTTTATCATTACCACTCCCGAATTTCTCTCTATTGTGAAAAGTGGAATATTTAAAATTAAGGTAGAAGCGCCTTCAAGTGGTCGATGGTCGACCGTTTGAAGGCACAGGACGCCGAAGGCCCGTCTGACTTCACTTTTAATTTAAGAAACTATCGACCAATAGTTTAGGATCTTTCTAACTTACTTTAGATGATAAAATAATCTCCCGATGACTGGTCAACTAGATTCAAAATATAGTCTACTAAAACAGTTGTGATGAAATACAGGTCCTGATGATTTTAAATGTGATATTCCTCCTCGAAAGTTAATGTTTGACCTAGGAGCCCTTTCTTGCGAAAATAACTGTAGCTTTGCAATGGCCAGGAAATGCTTGAAAAAAAATCCTCCTCAGTAATATTAATCAAATCCTTCGTTTAAATCTTCAGTCTAAAAAACTTCTGGTCGTAGTCGGGAGTCAGTGCATTTGACTCTGATTCCGGGATGCCATCTCCAGATACCTGACGGTGTCTTGTCTTCCTTTCAGACGTAACGCAGACCAATATGTTCCTCCTGAAGGAGATTTGGACACACATACCACGTACAGGAATGACTATCATCCACATCCCGACGCAGCTAAATCTGTTCCGATGGCATATGTTCAACGAAGAGAAATGCCTAATCCGTTCGAGGATGTTACAAACTACAGAGTTAACTATAAGAAATGGGACATGCCTAAGCCATTGAGAAAGAAAGACGAAATCCCTTGGACTGTGCCAACTGAACCACTAAATGATCAAACGACACATCGCACGGCCTATATTCCCCACAATCAAGCTCCAGTCAAATCATGTAAGCCTCAAGAGTCAGCCCTGCGCAATACCGGTGATACCGAAGATTATACTACTTATAGACACGACTTCGTGGACAGATCTACAATATGCCCTGTGTTGAAGTTAAACACGCCTTCGGCTGAGTATTCCTTCGCATTTGAAGCAGATGACGGTCATCATTACTACGAGCCTCTTTATGTCACAATCATAAACCGCAATACTAATGCTACCACCCATGTGAAAATCGAAAGAAATCAGTATGGAGATATGACCTTTCGTATGCCTGGATCCTCCATAGAAAACGTTATTCTTCCTGAAACTTAATAATTCAGTAATTGATGATTTTCATATTCATTTGTCTTTTTGTACTAAAAAATATTACTAATTTTAGATAAGTGTGCCACTGTAGGACATATTTTGCCTTTTTATTGATAAATATTATACAATATTTCCCTAGAGTCTATTCGCATTGTTATGTAATATTAAATCATTTATTAAATACATCTTTATTTTTCAAAGTCCCGTTATTTTGCATTTTGAAGAAAGCTTAGGGAATGACTTATACTTGAAAAAATACTAAAGAAAGTTGTCGAAATAGGCATAAATTCCCATTTCAATGCTTAGCCAAAAGCAGTCGTGTGCATTAAGATCATTGATCCATTAATGATTAATGTTAAAATGAACAATGATTAAGTGCGTTAACCAGATGGAGTTCTACACAGAAGAAAACCATGCAAAAGGAAAGAAAGTCAAATTCATCAGACTGATTGTTTGCAGCTGGTAGCCATCTACACAGTTCCGTCACATACATGCATTTCCCATCACATACGTGTACATACCGATATAACCACAGATGAGGATGTGATCTGGGGTCATTGAAGTCTCACTACATGTCCCTAGAATGTGATCATTACAATTCATTCAATTAGCCTATTATCTGCACGATTATCTCAACCACAGAATTAGACCGGTCGTCTCTTCTTCTGTTTGACTAGAAAGGAAACTTTGGAACATGTAACGTTAATAAAGTGGCACAATCTGCTGACATAATGCCATAGAAATCGAACAATGAGCAGCCCATAGAAATTAACAATACCATAGAAAGTCCTAGAATGGAAATTGCATGAAAATTATGGCACACGCCGGGGGAACTTAGTTGGGGCAAAAAGCAAATTTTGCGAGCTGGTTTCCTTGTTTTCTGGTTGGCACTTTAAATTATCAAGTCAATTTGTGATCTGGATTGTTGCCCTTTGTCTGAAGACCATGTACACAAAAGTAATAAAGAATTTACGAAATACTGCGGCGACAGGATGACAAAGAAGGAAATCCTTTAAAACGTTTTGTACGTTCATCATTTTGAAATATCGCTCCTATAATCTATCAAGAGTATAATCAGACACTTATGCAACTTGTAATGTCGATTTACAGAGCATGCATTGCTCCAGCTGGAAATCAGACGCCAAGAAATCTTACAGTATTCATTTTACTTTGAAGGGTTCTCCTGTTCTATATATTTGAACAATTTTCAAAATCTCTACATGCATTCAGATATCAGCTTCCAAAATATCGCATGTGTCATTCAATGATTAATTGAAAAGTTCCAGCGACATTTCATTTATTTGAGAAATGATTGTTGGTAAAGAAACTTTCAGTGTGTTTATTACAGAAAAGCGCCAGGTTTCTTAACCGCTAGACGGAGAAATTATCCAAAAATTAGAATTTTTATCTTTGAATTCTTCAGATGTTCTCACAAACAGCACACCGACCACTTCCGATAATGACTCTGGGAACCAAATTTCAATTCGTATTCCAATGTTGAAAAACTGGAAAATAGTTGTCAATGACTGCTACAAATAGACGCAGTATATTGATCCATGGAATAGTAGACTATTTCACACGAGACAATGCCACCATCTCACTTAAAATTCTCTTCATGAAAATCCTGTAATTAGGTGTCAACAACTTACACAACCAACTTGGCAAATAGTTTGACTATGATACAATGTTTTAGATTGAATCTGATCTACAAACCATAGATTTTTCCATGTGCCATCATTGTACATAGGCAAGATATCAAACTTCCATTCTAGTGCACTATTATCTACTTCTATGGAGCAGCCAGTTTATTAAACACTCAAAATTGTCTGAAGTTTCAGTGACTGTTATCAACCGAATCACACAGCAGAGACAGTCGATGTCAAGTTCTACAGAGAAGTTTGTGAACGTTTTTTCGTGCGCCTGCTAACTTTTTCAATAATGATCGGACTGCCCAACATCATCGAGAAAACTTTTGCGCAATGATCTGAATTCTTCGAATCTGAAGGAATCGTGGCGATCGGAGCATTTTAAAGGAATTCACGGCAATCCTGAATCGACGCACGACTGCTTTCCTATCTCTGCAAGGCATTAAGAAATTCTTTTTGCCCACTTAATAAGTTCCTTCATGTGCCATTGTTTTTAATCAGTTTGCACTTCTAGCAAAGTGATACGCTTAAGCAATCTAATTCTGTGATCTCAAAATTCCGAGTGATGTCTGTGACAATTGATCATTTCATCGCAGGTACCTGCGATCATTTCTATGATTGCGGACGTGATAGTTAATGCGTTTATTTTCATTTGTCAGACAATTATGCTAGCTTGATGGACCGACTGATGTTTCCTTTCATTATAGACTTTGCTTCAGTCGGTCACTACGAAGCACTGACAATCTTTTAGTTTTCTAAATCTTTTAATTTTCCGTTTATATAAAAGGAAGATTCTGCTTATTGTTTCCCACCTAGGCTATAGCCTAAGCTGTCAGTTTATACGACTGAATAAACAAAATGTCGCTTAGTGAAGATTGAGGAATTGATGGATCTGTGCTGTTTCACGGATTGATCACGAACGAATTGTCGTAAATGATTGCTTAATTGGGTGTTCCTATCATTAAACATAATTGCTCTTTGTTTACTGCGATGTTTTTATGTTCGATTAGTTCACATCATGCACATACCGGTAGTCTTCTTGCCTGCACGTAGCCTATAGTCTACCTCTCATTTTGAGTGTGCGAGTAGCTCATCGGCAATCATGTTCTGTTTGATGTATCAGTGCAATTAGCCATTACAAAGATATGACATCAGATTGGATTTGTTTTAACTGAAAAGAATCTCATGCACCTGTATTTATGACATAATGAAGCTTTTAGAAAAGTCATCGAATTTTTTATCGATGCAACAATTTTGACTTGTCGATCGAATAATCATTATCGCCGACACTGATGTAGCGTGCTTTCAGACAATAGACCTTCGACGTCACACAATTGATTCCTGTTTATAAACCAGACAACTTGAATTTTGAGGCATTCAAATGACAATCAAATCAAGGCACGACACGGTCAAAAAAATTCGAAGGATCCAGGAAACGGAAGACGCCAAAGTTAAACAATTACCCTAGTGGAGAATCATGTAAATAATTAGGTAATTAAAAGTCATGAACGAATGAATATAAATTAATACTGACAACATAGAGTAACCTACTCTAGTAAAGAGCAGGCACTGAAATACGTATAAAGGCAAGTCTACTCAACTGAAGACGGTAAGGGAAATAAATTAATACTTATAAACGATTTAATTTTTATCAAATAAGAACTGTAATAAGAGTTCGTCATGGACCTGACGAGAAGCTAACTAAAAATAACAAAAGGTGAAAATTAGAAACCTAAAAAACCAAAATTAAGTTTGCTATGTATGGAGTCATCAGGGATGAACCATGTGGCTGCATGAAGCAAGGTTTCGGCCCCTAACCTCCAACCTATACCACATGGCGGGGCCAGGCCAACCATATCGAATGTACGATATGGAAGGTCTCTCCAAGCCTGAGGAAACATAGCAGAACCTAACCGAAAATAATTTTTTTAATATATTAGGACAAAAGGACTCACTTGAAACTAGAAGAGGTTATCTTAGCCCAACATGCCAATGATGGATGGCATCTGGCGGGGCGAAAAACAACCAAACTTAAAAACGAGGAACCTATTCTTGGAGAAGGACTTAATGCAAGAATTAACCAGCAAATTATTCTTATAACCCCGTCCTTTAAAGATATCAAAAATGCCCTTAGCTCTTGATATGAAGGCGGAAGTATCAGATGAAATCCTAGCGAATCTGATGAGTTGGGCAGCAAAGATGTTTAAGCCAGTGTTCAAAGGCATGTTACTCTCGAGGAAAGTATACAGCACCACTGGGAAGCTGAACTCATCAACCTTATGGTAAACCTCTGTGATGTAATGGCCACCATCTTCGATCCTGATTTTTACATCCAAATAATTAACACATTTGTTGTTGTCCCCGCTTCTGCTAGCCAAGAGATCTACCGGGTAGATTTCAGGAAGGATCTTATCAAAAGGTTTGAAGTTAAACACACAAATGTCATCGACATACCTAGTGGTACGAGAGAGAAGTTTGGCTAAGCCAAATCTCTTATTCGCTAGGAGCCCCCTCACAAAATTAAACTCCCTGTAAGCCAAAAACAGGTCAGCTAAGAGCGAGCTGGAATTCCCACCCATAGGTATGCCTCAAATTTGCTTGAAGACAAGTCCCCCGAAAGTGACAAAAGTGTTATTCAGGATAAAACTTATTGCATTAAGGAATTGGGTTTTGGACAAGCAGTGATACCCTCTGTATTTTTTATTCGAGAAGAAGGTTCTATAATAGCCAATGCAAATAAAGCTCTTGGAACTGCTAAAAATTAACTCACATAAGTCTTTCAAGGACTCCATAACCTGGTCTAAATTAAGATTCGTATAGAGTGTGGAGAAATCATATACTTGTAAGGAGTGGCAATTCAAACCTGACATCCTGTCAAGGAATTCCCCACAAGAGTTAATGCTCCAGAAGGCGTGATTAATTATGCTTGATGGAAAGGCAATAACTACTAAACTTGTCCCGGACCAATTGCAAACCTTTGTTCACCAGTATGGCCAAATCTTTGGATGTGCTGTTCCTGGCACCAGCAATGAATCTACTTTTATACGGATTTTTGTGCAATTTAGGTATCCAGAAAAGTTTAGGTAAAACCATAAACTTATCTTTAACCGTTATGCCAAAGGAATCCTTGAGGGTGGTGCAATGTTCGGCAATTATGTCATTAATGGAAGAAATTACTGGTGCGTTAGTCTGATTACCAACAGCATTGAAACTTCTAAGGTCAAAGCCTAGTTCGTTCAAGAGGATAATGAGGTAATACTTCCTACACACAATGACAAAATTGCTGGCGGCCTTATCCGCCGGGGTAATGATGTAATTCTTCTGAAAGTTTGAGATGAAGTTTTTACACTCCTTAGATCTTAGTACCTCGTGCGAATGCAAAGATGGAAAGCTAGAACTTAGGAAGGAAATGCGATTTCTAATTATCTTAAGGACATCCTCCGACCAATTCTGGAAGTCAGAATTCTTAAGGGCGTATTTTCTGCAGGACTTTTCAATAAATGCAATTAGTGCATTTTTAACACTGACCCTAACAAAATCCCAAGACTTGTGAATAGGCTCTCTATAATTAGTGCCCTTAGCCATCAAATCCCTAAGTTTAGGGTTGGATATAATGCTCAAGTCACCAGTAACCACGTGTGAAGCGGGCTTGTAGCAGAAGATAGAATCAGAACAAAGACAAGGCTTGCTAATAAATTCTCTGATTTCATCAATAGAAGCATTCTTCAAGATCTGGTTGTAATTGAAGAGCTTCCGACCAATAGGGGTGGTGTATTTAAAGAAAACCTGTAGTGGACATTTACTACGAATTGGATTAGGCAACATACTGTTAACATGTGAATCAGCGAAAATGGAAGAAACTTTTAAGAGATCTACTTCTTTGCACTCAAAAGGGATAATAATAACTTCCCTGTCGATCTTATCAACGGAATCTTCGACTTTTAAGAATCTCGAACAGAAGGAATTCGACTAGATACGAGCAGGTACCCGGCTTGCTAAGAGTAAAAGCAAGAAGTTGCTTAAGTGTGGTACGACTAAGAGACTTCAAAGTGATGTAAAACTCGTAAAACATGTTGGTAAAACAAAGGCTATTAATTTTATCGTAGAGAGACTCCAAGCATTTAGCCAAGACATTTCTCTTATTACTGTGAATCCCATGCCCTCTAGGTCTTCTAAGGACCGGAGAAGAGAAGTACTGCTTATGTAAGGAACCTTCGGAGACACAACCAAAACCTTGAATTCTATCGTTCAAGCCAAGTGGGAAGATTGTACATAGTGTTTTAATCCAAAAATCCTCCTTCTTCAGAAGCTCCCTATCCCTAAGGTCAGAATTATCAGAGAAGTTGGAATCTACATGGTCTATAATTTGCAATTTAATGTTGCAAAAATTATGACCATCTTGCCTAAAGTGCTCATAAAGGAAAGTAGTGGGTTTTGAGGATGCATGGTGACGGTGACCATTCAACCTAGCATTTAAAGATTGGGTGGTTTTGCCAACATATTGGAACCCGCATTCGCTGCAAGAAATGAGATAGATTACAAAGCTGGATTTGCAATCGAAAGAACCACTTAAATCTATGAGAAAAGCCTTTCTAGTGGTGTTTGATACGAAAAAGGAAGATTTATGTATGGACCCACAACACAATCACCCTTTTCTATTACAGCTGTCAATAGAAAATGAACCCGTGCTATCGGCTACATAAGCCTTTTTCTTAATACTGTAAGGGTAATGGTATCTAACTCCAGAAGCCGCAAGCAAAGTTTTATTGTTACCCCTTGTCGAATAAGGCAAAATTCTAGGACTATGTGCTCTCAAAGCCCAAGGGCAACAGGCCGGACTGTAACCTATTGACGAGGGGCTGCCTCGCTGAGGCGGGCGTTAACAGTCAATAGATCTAAACAGACCCTCCCACCTTCACTAGCAATGCCTGGCGATTAGGATTTCGGCCAAACTCCATAATCTTATAACCGGATCAAAACTAGCAGCTAATACAATATTGAAAGCAGTAATAGCTTATCACCTTAATACTTAGAATAACATGGAAGAAAATTAACGTCGAATCCTAAAAAAAAGATTAGATGTCCATCTTGATTTCAGTGAATATTGCGTGAAATGACCTTACATCTGGTGTCTGTCTAAGAGCAGAAAATTATAATAGCGATGGAGTATTCGATTGCCCTGTCTCTGAGAGAACGTACGAACGGTGTCTTTGAGTTGACTTACAAAAAAAATAATTGTATAGGTAGAAAAAGATGCAAAAAAATGTGTGCGATATTTCAAGAAACCTTAAGTTTAGTACCATGTAAGTTTGGAGTTCTGAAAGCAGCTTCTCTTGGCGAAATCTCAAAAAACCGCAAAAAAAGTGGCGCAAGTAATCCCAGGTGATATGTTAGTGAATTCAAAATGCCGAAAAGGCATCAAAATATAGAGCTCTCATTGGAATAAATAAAAATTTAGCTTACCGAATAAAAGATCAAATCAATTCTTCCAGAGAACATGTAGTTTTCTTGTATATAACATTTCTTTTCCTAACCATAACTGACTGACTGACAGATATGCATTTTATTTTGATTACGTGCAGTTATTTGGAATTATTACAAATGATGCTCTTTCAACACAATTTTTTCAATTAGTGTGTGAAAACGTACACAAGCATGGTTGCCACACGACGAAATTTCATTTTTTGCGCAGGTAGGGGAAAGTGGGGGAATGGGGACACCTTTTGTGTTATCAAGGATTTCTACCAATGTCAGGCTCCACGTTTCAATTTTCAATCACACAGACACCCACATAGCAGGGATGCGGAGTCCTATCATTTCGATAGGACTTCGACTCCGGAGGTTGATAGGACTCCGGATTTTGATAGGATTCCGACTCCGGGTGGCAAGTATATAAAGCCCAGTTTTTTGAAAAACAAACCGGTAACCTACATCATAGATCATTAAAGGCTTAGCTGAACCAATGTTGGTGATCATTGCTGCATCAATTATCAATCATTATCGATGAAAGTTTATCAAATGTCGCTTTAAGTTGGATGCATGCGATTCGGCTCCTCCATCTTTTTGATGTGTGCTTCACATGGTTTTTCTCCAGTCTCTACCAGGCAGGAAAATCCCACATCCTTCTCCAAAAAAATGAGTACACTTTCGATTTTAATATGCGCTTTAGAGGAGCCATCACACACGATTAACGTGAGGGTTAAAGGTAATGTTCTCAAACAAACTAGTGTTTCATTTTTGTCTCTGGTTACCTTTGGCGCGTAGGTGTGATCGAGGCTAGGAAGGCTTGTCTTCTCTACTAAATCGCCGAATGAAAAGACAATCCCTTTTCACTATCAGGGTTCATTCCCTCAACTATACGAGTATTACAAGCTTTGCATGCGCTGCTGTCTCTGTACTTTTGTTTGACGGAGAAAGTTGACATCAAGACAGTAACAGCTTTGTACGAGGATAAATGATTTGTTTGTATTATATTTCGGGTCTAGTTATTGGCCCGAGTCCTATCATTTGATAGGACTCCGACTCCGACTCCAGCAAAAATGATAGGACTCCGGGACTCCGACTCCGACTACACATCCCTGGCACATAGATATAGTAGGAGCAGTTTCAATGCCCATCTCATTTCCTTATGGCAAAGATATATTTTGAGTTTTGTAAAAATTCACTTTTGCCGCCTCGCCCCATGGAGTAAGCGACACATAGGGTAGGCAATGGCGACACAGGTTGGGGAATGGCGACGCAGTTTTTCGGGGATTCTTTTTACATGTAGCTACTTTAGAATAATAATAATAATGGCGCATGTATTTCAAGCCCCAATGTTGGGAATCGTGGGGCATTCAACTTTACAAAGAGTGAAGAAAATGCAAAAATTTTAAGGCAAAACAACATCAAATAAATAAGTAACATAAGAGCAAAAAACATTCACGGATTGGCAAAAACAACAATAACAACAAATTTAATGCAGTCATATCCCAATTAAAGTATGGTCGAACCAGCGTTGATTTCTTCGTATTCATGTTCATGTTTCAAGTGATGTGTTTAATTGAGTCTTGCTACTTTGCAACATGAAAATGTGTTGAAGATGAATTGAATGTCTGTATGCCGTGACGATTGTTGATAGATTTGTTTGTACTCAATAAAGATCTCGATCTGAACAGTCATGTTTACTTAGAAAACCAAGGGCGTCCTAATGGCAATATCAACCTAAGGTAGATGAAGAGCGTCCTAATAGGTACCTAATATATGACCAGTTAATCCTGCTGGGTTGGACGAAAACCTAAGGCGTCCTACTAAGTACCTGATATAAACCAGAAAACCTAGGCTATTAGGTAAATGAATTACCAGAGCGCCCTATTAGGTACCTAGCATGTGGCCTAGCAAACCTGCTAGGTCGGGCGAAAACCTAGTAGGTACTTGCAAGGCGCCCAGCAGGGTTTTCTAGGCCGACCTATTAGGTGTGAGGGGATTTTTTTACTCGGGAAGTTACATACTAAAGTTGCTATTGCTCAATTTTGACATGGAAATATGAAAGAACTTTGAAGCAACAAATTACTTATTTTGGGGATGCGAAATTTTCCAGAGTACGGAAGTCGAGGAAGAGACAGTGAATGAAGAGGATGCTTCGGATATGTAAGCAATTGCTCGAAGAGCTTCCAACTTAACACCACTCGTCGATAATCTAGAGGAACAAAAAGATGACATTGACATTTGGCCCCACATATTACATGATGACAACCTTGCTGCACTCTGTCGACCAAACTTGATTGATGCAAACGAAGGCCAATAAACAGAGGAGCACAATATTCCATAACGCTCCTGATGCAGCCGCAATATATTGTGAAGCCGCAATATATATATCTTTATCAAGAAACTTCTTCAACTGTCGAAGTACGTATATTCGTGATGAAGCCTTTCTGGAGACAGTGTCAAAATGCGATCTCCAAGTAGTAGTAGTAGTAGTAGTAGTAGTAGTAGTAGTAGTAGTAGGTAATAGGAAGCGTCGACCTTGTTGAGGCCGACGCATGTCGCTCACTCTGTCACGCTCTGAATAAAAAAAGCTGAGATGTTCGTCAATATGCACCAAATATATTTCGGCCCTCGGCCTTCTTCAGTGGTGATACAATTAGAACTGATGTTGAAATTCACAATCGGATGGAAAAGTGGCACTGCGAATTTTACTCAAAATTGCGGACATGGATATAAGGCTAGCAAGCATATCATGTGCAGTGTCGCAGATAAAACGTAAGCATAGAAATCAGACTTAGGCATTGCACAATAGGATGACTAACAATGGACAGAAATTCGTGACATGTAGACATCTAGAGGAACAAAAAGATGACATTGACATTTGGCCCCACATATTACACGATGACAACCTTGCTGCACTCTGTCGACCAAACTTGATTGATGCAAACGAAGGCCAATAAACAGAGGAGCACAATATTCCATAACGCTCCTGATGCAGCCGCAATATATTGTGAAGCCGCAATATATATATCTTTATCAAGAAACTTCTTCAACTGTCGAAGTACGTATATTCGTGATGAAGCCTTTCTGGAGACAGTGTCAAAATGCGATCTCCAAGTAGTAGTAGTAGTAGTAGTAGTAGTAGTAGTAGTAGTAGTAGTATGTGTTTATTCATTTGATTTTTTTATTCATTTTTATTCATTTGAAATGGAAATCATACATTGCAGATACACAGATGAAAAATACACAGCTTGTACAGTATACAGAAGACATGCACAGTAACTGTAGGAAATACATTAGTTAGCATATTTCTGCTAGGTTATGCAAAATAGAGCATCTGGGAATAAATGACAATTGGCGTTGTTGGGTTCTTGAAAAGGGGATAGAGACAGCGAGGGAATGTCGGGATCTTGAAAGTTTGGGGGGCATGATTTTATGCAATAAATGTTTTGGTTCTAACATTTTTCTGAAAACTGTTAGGGCAGATCTTTCCCTTCTTAGGGATAGGTGGGTAAAGCTATCACAACTGCACTTTGGTCCGCAAATAATTTTGTGAGAACGTCGCCGAACCTTTTCCAATTTTTCAACATTACACTAGCGGACAAAATTGCGGAAACATTGCAATTTATATATGATTTTATGCGTTAATTGTAATTTATTGTCATTTTACACGATAATTGCAATAAAATGATACAATATATAAATTGCAATTTTTGTATTTTTCGTTTGCGAAATTTTCATCGTACATTTATCATCATCGATTCATCTCAGTGTTGCTTCCTTTACAAAGATTTTTGCTCTCTTCAGGATAAAAAATGAAGACATTCATATCATTGCTACTTTTTGTTGATTATAATTGATATCACTGTAGTATACGAAAATTGTAATAAAAATGCCCTAATGACTATATTACAATATAGTCATTATAATACTATATATATATATATAGATACGAAATGTGCGCTCCTGCCCCACCGAATTGTACTCTCCTGCCCCACGGACGAATATGAAATGTACGCCCCTGCCCCACAACTGTACGCTCCTGCCCCCATGTGCACTCCTGCCCCACTGACTCTCCTGCCCCACCCGAGACTAACCGGCTTACTGGAACTTATAAATGTTTATAAGCGCTTAGAAGTTTATGATTAACTTGCAAACAGTTTAATATACTTATAAAATTTACTAAACATTATAAATCATAAAACTGCTTATAAATTTTACAAATAATTTGTAAATGTATGATAACTTTTATCCTCTAGTTAATAGATATAGGCAACTGTGACAGTTTACTACATAATTTACTTTCTGTTTCATAAGTGTTAGATTGTAAAAACATGTCACTTCAGTTTCTTTACAATACTTTTACAATAATATGATAAATTATCAAAATTATATTTAAAAAACTGTCAAATCTGTGTAGTTGTTACCAAGACCGCGAGGTGTTGCTCTAATAAGTCTCACGTGAATATCATTGTCAATTTCCTCAGTATATTTTCGATATATATATAATCAGTATATTTTCGATATGTTGGACACTTCTTACACATACTTCTAAATGGAGATATAGCCGCATCATATTTTGACATCACTTGAAAATCGACATTGCACTAAAAAATCTCTGATATGAGTATTCATGTGTATGAATGTTGGTTTTATTTTCTTCGGTCTAATGAATCATTCCACTCCCTACTATGCATGATAGTTTGTGAGCAAATAAAATTAATTTGTTTTATCCATGGAAAATTTAATTACTTTCAATTGCAGTATCGTTTCATAAAGCATGTGTATCTTCGCTACTTCCCAAGCAATTGTATTCTGAAAAGTCAGGGTGAATCAGTATTAAACCATGCAAATTCAGTAAAATCATTTCATTACAATATTTTCCGTCTAAATCAGTGTTAAACTGAATAAGATTCAGTAAGATTTAACTTGATTTATTTTACTTTGTCATTCTGCAAGATAACTATTTAGATTTCGGTCTGATTTTGCCTAAAATTTATGTGTGCTACGAATCAGGAAGAATAAGATCATGTTTTGAAAAAAAAGATTCAGCCGTATTTTAAAAGTAAGTTGTAATACGATTTTCCCTGAAATATCAGGAATTAGAATGATTTTTACAATTAACTCTTTGAACCCTACATGTAATACCGAGTTAACTCGGTATCGGATATTTTTTCCTGGCTGCGACTATTAATCAAGCTGTTGGCAATCAAATCATGTCAGCAACAACATTGGCTTATTGTTAACAGTCTGTCTGCTGTCTGCTGACTTGATGAGTCATTGGGAATGGGGTGCCAAGCATTGATTCTTTATGTCAGGCAGAATAACTGCGTGCGCTCATTTTCATCGTGGTGTGCGAAATGACAACACGACGTGCGACGATATCTCCCGCCGAGGTGCTCGAAATGCTTCTATCCATCGGTTCAGACATTGAACCGGAATCTGAAGAGGAAGATGATGCCTCATTGATTGATGATGTTGAAGAAGAAGACTTCGAAACGTCCGACGACGGCTGGACACGCGACCTACGAGGATTTCCAAGTCGTTGTCAATTTACGGGAGACAGTGGCGTTGTCAATATACCAGATGACTGTGTGACTCCATATATTCTTCTGTCTCTTTTGGACTCCTGAGATGATGAAGATACTGAAGCGTCACACGAACATGTATGCTACTCAGATGAGTCTTCAGAATCCGGAATCTTCTCCGAATTATATATTCAGGAAATGGAAGCCTGTCTCTTTGAATGACATTCGAGGTTTTCTTTCGTTGCTAATACACATGAGTGTAGTCGTAAAAAGCCGCATAATCGATTACTGGTCCACGAAGGCTATGTCATGTCTGCTCGCTCATCAGAAGGAACAGGTCTGTCGTTGCTGAAGGACAATAGCGACGTGAAACAAGGTATGAATGCGCTCCATGTCAGAAAGCACTTTGTGTTTCTCCTTGCTTTGGTCTCTAGCACACAGTTGAAAGCTTTGATTAGATTTACCGATCATGTGTATCGACATATTTGAGCGATTTGCTTTTTTGAAAACCTTTTTTTAGTCTATAAGCACATAGTTTTGTTAATCATTTTTTGCACTTTTTATATAAGAAATACCAATATAACTATAATCACTTGAAAGGGGATACGCTAAACCTATTATATCTCAATTTACAATACAATCAGATAAATACTTAATAATTAGGAGCATCTCAAAATAGGCTAAAATCTCTAGGTTCTGGGTAACTGCTCGCTAAATGAGCGTAGGGTTCAAAGAATTAAGAATCAGTCTTATTTTCGACGTATTCTTTTCAAATAACTACTAGGTATCTTAAAGATTTAGAAAAATCATATCATCAGTTTTAAATTACTGCCGACACGTTTAAAAAGAGTTCATCAAAAGAGTCATCGGGGTTTAGAATAATTGAAAAATCAGCTGTATGTGAGACAGAGTTAATTGTCAATTGATAATAATAAACAAATTTAGTTTTTAGCTCTACAACTTCTAATTTGTTTGTGGTAGAAAGTCATCCAAGATTCATTACCTTGTCACAACATATTTAATATTGATTACCATTGGTTAGCTTACAACTCGATAGTCTCTACTCCCTGGTACAATGACGGCATCAATATGTAGATTTTTAAATATCCTTTTAACCTTATGTCTGAAATTATATTTTCTAAGTTATTTAAAGTAAATTTTGTAATAAAATGCTTTTCATATTATCAGCGTCGAATAAAATATTCTAAACTAAATGATTTGCAGAAGATTTTATTGCATGCTATTTTTTGGCCAATCAGTGAATGAAACGTATGATCTTACTGGAGAGGAATTTGGTGCGAGTCTTACCTTTGATTATGCCGTACCTCTAAAATTTGTCATTCCATGTTCTCAATTGTTGAATTCATTTTTGTCTGTATTAGATATTTGTAGTCACTCAAAGTTTACAAAAAATACTATATTGTAACAGAATGCTTTTTGTAAGAATGTATTCTTTAAAAACATCATAGTCATCCAATATTCAAAATTATCTTGTCATACCCTAAGACAATGAAAATATCAAGACAGTAAACTCAAAAGAAAATTGTAATCGCGCAATATCTATGATCGGTAGTTTAACTTTCTATGGTAACTCCTAATCTTCAATGTTTAAAAAATTGTCCGACATTCAGTATAATAGTGTTTCAAAAAGTTAATCATCCAGAGATAGGGAAGCTTACAGTTTTAAAATGATTCATTGTCTTTGGTCATACCATTTTTAATATAGAAATTCTAAAATTTTTTATTGAATATTTCCAATTAATGAATTTATTTATGTCTGTATTAGATATTTGTAGTCACTCAAAGTTTAAAAAAAATACTAAATTGTAACAGAAAGATTTTGCAAAAATGTATTCTTTAAAAACGTGATGTTATTTGAAAATGTCATCTGTTTCATCAAAATAGCTAAGTATGTAAAGTGAATTTAATTGACAAATGCGTTGATAAAAAAATCATTGTCACACCATTCGTCAATACTTAACCAATCATTCTTTAAAAAAAGAAATATGCTACTATTAAAAAATTATATTAAATATATCAAATATTATTTAAAAAAGCTATTATGTACTCAAAGCTTGGTATCATTATTATTGAATTATAAAATGTTATATTTATTTATAAATGATGTAGCTGATAAATAAAATGCGTACTAAGAAGTTTTTAAAGAACCAATCAGAATCCGAATCAAAATTTACTTGCTTTTTAGTCTCACAAAAAAGTTAATCTTACCAGCTTACCGCGATTCAGTCTGCAGTCTCTGACAAGTAAAAGTTTTGTACAGACAAATAATAAAATCTGTTAGAAAAAATAATTTTTACGAATGCCGTACAATTCACAGCCTCTCAGAAGATCAGGAAACAGACGATTCAATGAGTGATGATGAAACTTATACAGCAAAATATGAAGTCAGTGATAGAAAAGATGATTCAGTTGAAGTTAAATTCGAGAATGACAATGAATCAAGAAGTTCTACACCAACGAAAGACATGGTTAATTTGGATATTATAGATTTATCTATCAGCTCAATCGAAGAGCTGTTTATGAAATTACCATCAATAAGTTAGATTATTGCTTATTATAAAGATTTTTTACATGTAGATGTATGTAAATTGTTATGAGACACGCACTACTTAGAATTTTGGGGAGATGTATGATTACTTCCACACCCCTTTCGGTACCCGCATTTCGGTCTGATAAGAAAATCAATCAGTATGGTGTACAAAATAAGCATGTACGTATAGAAAAGATATTATAATACGTGTGACATATTTTAATACCTTTGTATAGACTATAGCATTAGTGTAGCACATAATGATACTTAACCTAATATTTCTATTTTTTCAGAGATTAGTCGACGCAATTGTAAACTTAACAAATGTATGTGAGAAGTTACGACATTCCGTGGATCAGAATACCAAAGAAATGAAAAAGAGACGAAAAGAATACGTATCGACTCCAGCCCCTACGGAACCGCTACGCCCTGTATTTTCAATATCTTGCTGACGTGGGTGTCCATATGCAGTTTTCGTTTGAAATTGATCTCGAGGATTGTGATTTCTGTTGTTCTTCTGATGTTAGGAAGTTGTAACGGCCCCGTGTTGGTTCTGGGTCTTTGAAAGATTTGTGATTTTGTTTAGTTGATGTTGAGGTTCTTATTTAATGCCCACTCCTTTACGTGCTGTAATTCGACTATTTCGAAATTCTCCTGCGATGCAATCAGATGTGTCAGCTGCACATTTAATAATGACGCTGCCTTTTAATCTGCTTATCCTTCTTGGATGTTCATCACTAGCTTACCCCAAGATTCATCTATACTTAATCATGGTGTCCTTCACCTGTATCATCGCATCGTTATTAATAGATAATATCTTTTTTCTCAGAATTTTCATTCAATCTGTGTAATTGTCATATATTATTTGTGTATTACCCAGCGTTTGTTGGGAACGTGAGGATTCTCACTCGTTGACGTTCTTTTTTACGAATGGGTATTCAGATAAAACCACAAAATCGGAATCCTCGAATTTGCCATTGTTTTGACCGATAGCGATTTACTGTTTTTCATCAGCCTAATCATATCACAATTGTCATATGCTAATTTCGTGTCTTTTACAGAATTTCAGACAGCCTAGTTGACCATCATTTGTTAGATAGAGCGTGAGCTTAATATCCATGTGTTCACGCTCTTTTCTACGAATGGGTTGGACATCTAGATGAAACTACAAAAGCCGATAAAGCAGCAATACGTAATACATCATCAGAACATGCTTGGCAAATGGCATCATCGGAAATGCTCTGTAGAGTGTTAGATGAATTTTATCAGCGATTTCAGGAATATTTAAATTAGTAGTTACTTAAATAATAATTTACAAAAAGATTATAAGTAATTTATCTATAATACACGATTTTATAAGACATTTACTAGGTCTTGATAAGTTTATAAACATTTTATTAAATATTGAATAAAAAGTTCATAAATTATTGGCAAGTATTTACCAAATATTTAATAAAACTAATAAGTTGGGATGACACGGGCACGCATGAGCTTTTGCGGAATATGATTGTGCATTGATATGTACTGTTGTGAAAGAAGTTCTATGGCTGTCAGCGCCTCCAAATGCCTGGTCCGACGATTGCTGTAGGCCCTGGTCCCTTCAATTTTCGTATTTAGAGTTAGCTTTTGCGGAATATGATCGTGCTGTGATATGTACTGATATGAATGAAGATATATGACAGTCAGAGCACCTCCAAATGCATGGTCCGTCCATTGCTGTAGGCCCTCAATTTTCGTATTTAGAGTTAGCTTTTGCGGAATATGATTGTGCATTGATATGTACTGATGTGAAAGAAGTGCTATGGCTGTCAGAGAACCTCCAAATGCCTGGTCCGACGATCGATTGCTGTAGGCCCTCAATTTTCATATTTAGAGTTAGCTTTTGCGGAATATGATTGTGCTGTGATATGTACTGATATGAATGAAGATATATGACAGTCAGAGCACCTCCAAATGCCTGGTCCGACGATTGTTGTAGGCCCTGGTCCCTTCATGTACAAGTGGGGCAGGAGAGTACAATTCTCGGTGGGGCAGGAGAGCACATTTCGTATTTATATATATATATATATATATATATATATATACATATATATATATATTTATAAAATCTCAACAGATGTAACCAACACGAGACATGTCTCGTGGTGGTTACATCTGTTGAGATTTGATAAATTTATCAATTGCCAGGTTACTTGTCTAAATATATATATATATATATATATATATATTTTTTGTGAAAATCAAAAAATCTGAGTTCCGTACGCGTTTCAGAGCAAGTTTATTCTCCTTCGTCAGCGGAAAGCTAAAAGAACACTGTTACAAGCCTTATATACAAAATCATTAAAATTCACAAAATTGACGGTTTTAACACAAATCACTATTTGACTGCTGGAAACTCGAGTGTGAAGGCAAAGTTCAGACATGAATCTCGCGAAAGGTCATGGCATAGAGATTTCTGCAATGTCACCATAAAAGCACAATAATACACTCTGTAAACAGAATAAAGAAATTAGACAAAATCAAATTAAAGTTCACAAATCTAACAATAATGGAAATGAACTATCTCTTTCATTCATGCAATTCTGAGCATCTTTCAGACAAATGGTTTCTAAAATTTTATGCCATTGTGACACAGCGATAACAGAAAAATTGTTTTCATCGATTTCATGTGAATGCATCGTGATTTCGGTTGGTACAGGATAGCCCTTTATGTGTTCATTCATTCTAGTAGCCAGATGCCGTGACGTCTCCCCGATATAGACCTGTTTGCAGTCTTTGCATTCGTATTTATATACACATGAATAAAACCAGTATGTTTTTCCACAACAAGGTCAGAATCCCCCCGACATTGAAATCACAATGTGTATATAAATACGAATGCAAAGACTGCAAACAGGTCTATATCGGGGAGACGTCACGGCATCTGGCTACTAGAATGAATGAACACATAAAGGGCTATCCTGTACCAACCGAAATCACGATGCATTCACATGAAATCGATGAAAACAATTTTTCTGTTATCGCTGTGTCACAATGGCATAAAATTTTAGAAACCATTTGTCTGAAAGATGCTCAGAATTGCATGAATGAAAGAGATAGTTCATTTCCATTATTGTTAGATTTGTGAACTTTAATTTGATTTTGTCTAATTTCTTTATTCTGTTTACAGAGTGTATTATTGTGCTTTTATGGTGACATTGCAGAAATCTCTATGCCATGACCTTTCGCGAGATTCATGTCTGAACTTTGCCTTCACACTCGAGTTTCCAGCAGTCAAATAGTGATTTGTGTTAAAACCGTCAATTTTGTGAATTATAATGATTTTGTATATAAGGCTTGTAACAGTGTTCTTTTAGCTTTCCGCTGACGAAGGAGAATAAACTTGCTCTGAAACGCGTACGGAACTCAGATTTTTTGATTTTCACAAAATATTATGTGGGCATATATTTCATAAATATATATATATATATATATATACACTCAAGGAAAAAATAAAGTACCCGGTTAGACATTTAACTCTATTTCGAAAAACAACATGACCGTATAGCCTACTACTTGTGCTTCATGGTCGATCACAGGAGCAATATCAATTTACCTGTAAGTCACGAAACGCGCATGTACAGAGAAAACCGTCAACATTTCGTAAATCCACCTTCAGCATCAGTCTAAAAGCATCTTAGCAACGGTCTAAAGCTAAACGTGAGGAAAACAAAAGGCTTGGTTGACTATCGTGGTTGCTTCAGAGTGCTGTGACATTGAGACTCTCTTCCCCTGCATCAACTTTCAAGAAAGTGTCAGATTCCTTGGGATTGTCTTGGATCGCTCCTTTGGGTGGAAGAGTCATATAAAGTATGTTGAGAAGAAATTTGCTCAAAGATTGTATATCCTAAGAAGGATGAAGGCCGTAACAAGCGATGAGCAATTCCCTAGTAGCCCAGCCATGGACACAGAATCCATGATCGATGATTCCAATAAATCCATGGAAAATTAAAAATTGGAAATCATTGTTGGTAAGTTTGTTTAATGATTGGAAAGCTTATATGCATTGTCAAAATACATCGATCATCATTATTGAACCAAAAATACGCAATTATAATATCTTAAAAACTTGTATTGATGATTCATGCATAAATCTCGGTTAAACATTAATGATAAATTCACATTGATAAAATAAAGATTATTCCTCTTCAATTCTTAAACAGTATTCCCGGGTTGAAAAAACCGAGATAATTTATCTAATATATGACTGATGGTGATAAATTTTACAAATATTAGATAATTGTTTTATAAAACAATCAAATACTGCATATTTGATATTTTTTAATAATTTCTGATACATTTTTGACTATTATTTGACCAATATTATCATAATCACCTAAATGTTCATATTTGAAACATTTTACAAATATTTATAAATTAATTTGTCGATGTAACAAAAATGTTTCTGCATACTTATGTAATTGTTAGCATTAAACAGTGCAGTAAGCGGAGTTCTGAACTCATCTGTTTAGCTACATGATAACAATGTTTACGTCAAATGATTGAAAAATCACAACTTTTTATCACTAGCCAGCAGCTGGTGTCAAAACGGAACCGAATCTCCAAGACAAATACGTGAACAATGGAATTGAACTTGAACAGTGTAACTTGCAAAGGAGCAGTGTCTGTGTTAATCTTCACATCACATTGAAGTCGATGAACATGCAGTTTGATTTCACAGACAAGCACAATAGCAGCACCCATATTCCCCATACTTCATTAATAATTGCAGCTCTACATTAATATGAGCGTTTGTTTCTTCCTTGCATGCCTTCAGTCGGGGACTTCTATATAATACGATCGAGTGACGTTATAACAACATCAATCTTGCCTTACACGTAGGATCATTGCTTTATAGAGTGACTCACGCATAGTGTGCGCGTGTCCTCGCCCGCCGTCTTTAGCGCGCATTGACTTACTTTGCGTTTCTTTTAACAATGCGTGACCTTATACTGTCTGGCCATACTGCTGCGCTCGTTTCGATATGCGCTCCTCAGTCGAACAGAAGGGCTGTGAATTGTAAAGCTGTCACTGGATGTGCCAACGACTTTTCATGCTGATTCTTTACATTGGTAAACTATGATTTCGTGAAGCTTCTTCGAATTAAACGAAATATGATAGAAGTGTGAATCGAATACCTGTGTGACTCAATTTCTGCCGATTCTCTCAAGTTTTACGTGCTGGTAAGAAATAGAGCGGAGGCCACGTAAAAGAAGGTAAGACGATCACTCATGCTACAAACCAAGTTATTATTCCATGAAGTGTGAGTTAAATTGTATTTTAGCTGTAAACGTACACCTTCATGGTCTCCTTTTTGAAATAATGTGCTTGAGATTGAAAAAAAATTTAACATTTTTTCTAGACCTACCGGTGCTAAAGTTTTTGATTTAAAAACAATGAATATTTTTCTGAAATTCAGTAGGAAAGTTCAAGCGTCGCATCATTATCAGCGTGATAATTTTTATACTGTGCTTCAATTGAGGGTTCCATTTCTTTTTCTCACTGACCCGGGTTACATTCGGGAATAGATATTGGAGAATGTGACACGGCTGTTTTAGACTGGGTAGGAATTCAAAAACAGCTTATGTTTTACTCCTTTTTCATCCGGTAGATGTAGCGTTCTAGGTTTACAGCATCAAGGTTTCAGGTAGTATCAGGCAAGGAAACTAAGTAGGCCTATTGATAGAGGGTAATATTATAAATTGGAAATTAGTAAGATTTCTGCAATTTTTTAAGTGTCATGCTAAAGTCATGAGTTAATGAAATTGAAAAACATGATATTATAATATACTATAAAATGAACCAACACATGAGGTCTTGAAATGAAACCTTATTTTCTCAACCACTAAAACGAATTTTAATGCGCACATTCTGCGGTCATGACTCAAAATAATTCAGAAAGCAGCGCCACTGCACTCGGTTTATACAGCATGTTTGAGACGAGTAGTAGGTGGATACTTGCTTTTTTTTTAGATGGGGCTGCATGAATCCAAATGGTCCAATCCCCTGATTTAGAAATCGGGCTCAAGCTATATACATTAGACGGCTGACCAAATGGACCTCATTTGTGATTTAGCTGGTTATAAAAGCAAATCGTTTAATTTTCGTAACGACTGATATGTCAGAGCTTCCGAATGTTTTGTAATCCTGGATATTAGTAGTAATCCCATCCCAGACGCAAGTCCAGTGCGGTGCAGTGATGAGTCATCGATGAGTCATCAGGCTGACTCAGCCCCCCCCTCTGGAAGGAAGTCGCCAAGGATGTGTGGGGAGGAATGGGTCCGTGAGGAGAAAACTGTTCCCTCCCCCCCCCTCTGGCGGGAAGGAAGGAAGGAGGAGTGATGAGGCAAGGGGTGGAATCTCGGAAGGATAGAGTGAGAAAAGGCGGGTGTTGGTGGTGTTGGGATGAGAAAGTCCATGTTTCGACAGGAAGGAGACCTCGGATGAGAAAACGAAAGCCAGATTCGGACTCTACGTGAAATGTTGGGTTAGGAAGGATGTTTCCAGCGACATTGTTTAGAAAAAGTTTTGAAGACGTCCCCCCCCCCCCGGCAACGATCTTCCAACTTTGGTGTTAGAGATCGTAGAAAGTCGTGTGATAGCTCATTTGAAAGCTAAGAGTGAGAAAAATGCAGTGGAAAGCTCAGTTTGGTCCAATGTTCTTGGGTTGAGGGAGGAAAATGGCAGGAAAACGTCAGAGTTGGAAAAGGCGGGTGTTGGATGTTTTGGGATGAGAAAGTCCATTTTTCGACAGGAAGGAGTGCTCGGATTAAAAAGTGGAGTGCAAAGTCAGACGTTTTGGACAATTTTGGGTCTAGCAACTTCTTCCCAACTCAATCGGAGAGAAAAAGTTCTGACCCCCCCTTCTCCTGCCAAACTTCCAACTTTGGTTTGAGAGATCGTAAAAAGTCGTGTGGTAGCTCATTTGAAAGCTAAGAGTGAGAAAAATGCAGTGGAAAGCTCAGTTTGGTCCAATTTTCCTGGGTTGAGGGAGGAAAATGGCAGGAAAACGTCAGAGTTGGAAAAGGCGGGTGTTGGATGTTTTGGGATGAGAAAGTCCATTTTTCGACATGAAGGAGGCCTCGGATGTGAAAACGGAGGTCAGATTCGGAATTTTTGTCCAATTTTGGGTTAGGAAGGATGTTTCC
>CAJQUW010004110.1:0-13471 GCA_907163375.1 Prostheceraeus crozeri | reverse complement strand
AATAATTCATTAGAATTAAAATAAAAAAATTAAAAGAAACACAATCACAATATAACTCCAATAAAACACTAAAAAACTAATTAACAAAATCACAAAAATAAACAAAACAAACACCAAACCACAAACAACCAAACTAATACAAAAAAACAATCACCAAAAATCAAACAAATAAAATAAAAAACACACATAAAATTTCCTATATAAAACCACAACTCACCGCCCCCCTCACCCCCCCCCACCCTACCACCCCCACCACGCCCTCCCCACCCCCACCCCCCCCCCAACCCAACACCCCCCCCCCCAACCCCCATCCCTCATATTATATTTCCCCCCCCCCCCCCCCCCCCCCCCCTCCCCCCCCTCCCCCCCCCCCCCCCCCCCCCCCCCCCCCCACCTCCCCCCCCCCCCCCCCCCCCCCCCCCTCCCCCCCCCCCCCCCCCCCCATTATTTATTTCGGCAAGTTGATTAAGTTTGTTATGGCCCCCCCCACCCCCCCCCGAAAGGTGTTAGAAATCCCAATAATCGCAAGCCTGTCTTGAAAAATAACTTGATCGTTGTTGTCAGCATTGTCCGTGGTCGAAAAATTAGGAAAACTTGGAAGTAATCATTAAACTTGGAATCTGCCTCTTCCAACGTTTCAAATCGGCTTGTTAAACTATGAAGTGCATCTTGAGACTTGGCCTCTTCTTGCCTGAAAGGATAATTCGGCTGTCTGTTTTTCCACAGGTCCGTCTTTCGTGCTTTTTAAGTCTTTTTCCACCGCTCTTTCGATTTTGAATGCTCTCTGTATTATCAATTTGGGGCTGTGTATATCTACAGAAAGTCTCTGTTTGAAAGCAGCTATCGGCGGTTTATCTTTTCCTGATTTTGTTGGGGGTTTAAAATGCATTATGTATATTGCAATGTAAAGAAACATCGCATTATTCGTGTTAACAGGGAGCTCATAGACAAGATTCATAGTTGCCAAGGTAGGAAGCGATGATGGTAACAGCTTTATCCACATTGCTTCGACGAAAATCATAGACGTTTTATGAAAGTTCAAAGAGGTGTCGCAGATGTTCTTATTAGAACTGGTTCAAGATGATAAACACGCTTCGATGATCAGGCCTTGCCGAAATTGTGGACCGACAGGATAGGCGGTAATTGTAGCAGATCCTTTATAGTGAGAGAATCAGAGAAGATATTTTTTATCGGTGAACAGAATGACTCCTTGTTAGGTATAGGTGTACCGCCTGTGTTCTGGGTCATCAAATAATTAAGTGAAATTCTCTTTTATTGATTTGCGACTTGAATTTCATTTCTCAATTTAATTTATTGTATTCAAATCTCAATATTTGAGTTATTTGATTGTTGTTTCAGAATTCCAGTATTATCAATTAATTGATTGCTGTATGTCCCAATTTCCAATGGATTGATGATTCATAATCAATTATTGGTTCATTATTTTATCAAGTTTCATTCCATTGTGTATATATAGCATGTACAATTCTCCTAAGATTTTCGCTCTTCCTGCGCATCCATTTATAAAAAATTCATTTTGCTTGACTCAATCTTGACACCATCGTCAACTCTCTATTCTAGAGGTTTGTTCTTCAACATGATTTGCCCTTACTTGTCAAGACTTCTAAATCCATTATCTTATAGGTTATTTGAATTATGTTGATAAAAGTAGGCCTATTAAGGTCGAGAGTTCATAAAACGATGGATAATTATTGAAAGTATGAATAGCACAGTTATAAATCAGTGGAACATCAAAAATTTAGGGTGCACATAATGATCATTACAATTACCAGGCATTTTGTAATGATCTGATGGTGGTTTCAATAGGATTTACTAGTTATTCTAGGGCTAACTCTTATTTTTTAAATAGTAGTATTGGGTCCTACATGTTTTTTCCATTGACTAATTTAATTAATTATCACGATCGCAGTATAATTGATATAATTCAATATCAATTACATTGTAATTGGGTACATTTCAATATAATTAATTGATTGTCTGTAATCCATTACCCAATTTATATATTGTTTGCCCAGGAGTCCATTGTCAATATTTAATTGATTAAAAATTTCCAATTACAATTAATTGATTGTGAACTGAGCAATTTAAATTTGTCAATCAATTTTTGATGACCCATGCCTGTGTTAGACATATTACATCTGCAAGATCTGAGCAAGGCATTGGTTCAAATCGCCAAGGACTAATGAATCTTCGAGAACCTGGAATCACGCACTAAATTGGTCAAAAGAAATCGATCGATATAGTTAGTAATTTATTGAATAATCAATACACGCTACGCAGATTTGGTTGGAACATAAATCAGGTGAGAATGGACCATAATGCTGAGAGAGTGAAGATTGAGCCATTAAAGATTCGGATGCACCTTTGGAGGATCTGGGACATTGAGAATTTTATCAGGGAATGGTACAGTTTTGACGCATAGTAATAACAAACTCCTCCTCCACCGTTTCTATCTTGGACGGTCACAACGGTTAGGGAATACTATAATAAGGAATATGCAGTTTCTTCATCAGTAATAGCATTCCGTTAACCTGAAGATTCACAGAAGGCCTAGAATTAGAATGTCCAGGAGTATAGAGCAGGAGAAGTTCACTACTGTTCGTTCAATTTTTCGGGCCCCTGCGTATGAAGTAGAGATTGTATATTCGCTATGAAATATAGATAGAGGATATATTCTGGAGGACTCATATTTTGGTACTACAAAAGCCTTTGTGGGAGAAATATTGGAAATTTCTCAGACTCCGAAGACCTGGATCTTGCCCTTTATACAACACCACATCAGAATGCCTTCGTCTCTCTTTTTAGTGCACTTTCTGCCAAAAGTTGCTTATGCATAGTTTGTTGCATGGGGTACGATTAGGATTTTACGTAAAGCTAAATTTATAATCTTGGTATTGATGGCAAAGCATTGAGGACTTTCCAAGTATTTTATGCTTATCTTGGACACTTTCATAAGTAACACACCAGTATAACGGTGGTGTTCTTTGTGTTTCGCACTTGGTTTTCTCCAAATGACGACCGAACATTTATTTATGTTTGGAGGATTCAAGGGGCGGCTGTCATTTCCTCGCTTAAAGATTATCTTTTACCTTTCTGAATTTACTATCGCTTTCAATTCGTTTTCGCCTCAACTGATAACCGTGATTTACTTTTCCGGCTCGCTGAAACCTGAAATTGTCGTTCTTTTTTATTTGTGCTCCAAGATTGAGATTTCCGTTATGATATCGTCGAATTTTTTCATCATGATTTGAATGATTATAGCGCTTTTCTAACAGCAGTGATTAACTTCAAGTAGTCCATCATACTTTTCCTGGAGATCTGTCTATCGTTTGGATGTTGATATAAGAGTACTGATCAACTTTATCTATAGTTGGTCGTGAGATGCCAAAAAGTTTCTGCTTCTAAACTGTTCAAAAGGAACATCAGAATCTTTGTTCACTTTCGCTTCATCCTCAGCTGAATGTATGGGCCGTCGATCGATAATTTCAAAGTTTTAAGTCGGTGGACAGTGACCAGGGGGGGGGTCCTTGCATAGTCAGGACTGTTTTTCTATTGTACCTGAAGATCTGATTCCGTCGAGAAGATATTATATTTCATCCGTTGTCGCGGCGCATGTAACGTACAATCAGACAGAATTCAGACAAAATTAGTAAAAAAGCTGTAGCGTTTAAATTGATACCGTATAGATGATGACAACGAAGTCACGTGCTTCAAAAAATCGATAATGCGCGAGGAGTCCGGCCGACAGGGAGGGTTTTACGATAGTCCGCCAAGATTTAGTCTCGAGCAAAGCGAGAGCGAGTTTCTGTCAGGGAACGAGGCCGAAAATGAGACTTTCGAACAGGAGATGATATACTTCTCTAATGTCTACTACGAATCGGCACGTCTGCCGAGTTCTAGTGAGGTTCCTCTACTTCTCAGGACAAGGATCAAAGAAGAAAACACCATGTAAATCCAATGGGACGCTATAGATTGCAAGTTTTTGGCTAAAATGGAAATGTTTGTATGGTTTTCCTCTGCATTCGGAACGGAAAAGTTACTAAGCCCAGAGTCATAATTTTTGACATGGAAATTGTCTGTCAGGTCATGTTTCGCTTTGTCGTGTTTTCATTGCACTTACCCTGTCTATGAAAGTTAAACACACTATTCCCATTTGGTGGCGAGCTCCTCTTGAGTGTCGGCAAACACAAGCATTTTTAGCAACTTTGTAATCCAACATTCAACCACATTCTCATATACATTTCCGATGAGATGCGATGAATAAAACCACATGCCCATCATAAGTAATGTTCCTGAAGGACATTCCATGCCAAAATATTATGACTCTGGACTTAGTACTTTTCGTAGTTTAAATCAGAGAAAAACATACAAAATTTCAATCTTTAGCCAAAACTGCGCAATCTGGCGTCCCAATTGGATTTACATGTGTTTTTTTCTTTTGATCTCTGTCTGACAGAGAAGAGGAGATACTCACTATGAACTCGGCCAGACCGTGACGCGATTCGTAGTAGGCCATTAGGGTGTGTAACATCATTCTGTTGAAAGTCTCACTTTCGGCCTCTTTTCCCTGCAGTAGAAACTCGTTCTCGGCTGCCGGACTAAAATAACAGCTGATTGAATTCCAGACCAAAGCTGACAGTTCCAGCTGGGCAGTTTCACTTCACTCACAACCACGTGATGTGAAATTACTAGATACTGCACCAAAGATGATGACGAATATTGACGATGACGCGAACAGTTGGACTGAAATCAACAGCGATGACAGTTTCTAACCGAAGTGAAACGATTATACACTATTGTTTGAATGGATTTGCCAAAAAAAATCCACTGTAGCCACACAAAGGACCAACAAGATGCGATGAAATTCAATCCCAGAATAGGCAAGAACCCAGAAATCAGAAGAATCCGTATGATACCAAACACAAAAGTCTATGACCAACATAAAACGAAATAAAATGCTTTGTTTGGTTTGCCATAACACATGAGGCGTAACAGAAGCAACGGTTATTGTGTACTGTGTAATTTTGATTTGAATAGTCTGTCTGATCACTTGAATTCACTGTCCATCATTAGACAGAAAGTCAGCAAAACAAAGAAACGCTTTCTCGAGCTTACTGTAGTTCCCCATTGATTTGAGAAGAGCAGGTGGTGGCAGAAAAGAAATGTTGATTATCTTGTGGCAGTGCAAAAGTGGCAGTGCAATTCCAAAGAGAGAAAGTAAGGTCGCATGTTAAATGACTGTAGATTGAGTTGACAATGAAATAAAAGACATCGCTGATGAGATTGATTACAATTGCTTGATATGATTCGTATTGTTGATAAATGTGATAATAAAAATCGTGTTGTACAAAACGCTGTTAAAGCCAAAAGTATCGCCCGAACAGGGACTCGAACCCTGGACCCTCAGATTAAAAGTCTGATGCTCTACCGACTGAGCTATCCGGGGCTTACATTCTCAATGCCTTCACGATTGCGACAGCTATCGAAATCTGTCTCTTTTCATTACATTATAGTAGCAATTGATCTAGCGGTTGGATGTTGTCAAGCATTGTGTTGCACTTTGGACCATATTGTAGTGAAAAAAAGGCGTGAATGGCTTGTGAGATCACAATCAGGTGAACGGTGTGCCCCATGAGAATCTAGTCTGTGTAATATTGATTTTGAATAGTCTGTCTGATCACTTGATTAACTGTCCATCATTAGACAAGACGACAACAACAAAGAAACGCTTTCCTCGAGCTACTGTTTAGTGTCCATGATTTGAGAAGAGCAGTAGATTGGCAGAAAGAAATGTTGTAGGCAGTGGCAGTGCAATTTCCAAAAGAGAATGTGGTGTCGCATGAGTCACCGGAAGTTGCAGCGGAGGCGTTCAGCATGTATCTTCGCCAGCATCTTCACCTTGATCCGCCCTGACTGGTCTCACATCGACGATCTGATCATGGTCAACAACAACAGCCGAATATGGGATGTAGATATCAACGTCTGAAGTCTGAACCGTATCTCTTCGCAGCACATGTGGTTCTTTAGCGTCATTACTCCGGAGCCCTTGTCTTAAAGTATAGCCGACTGACATCATGATCGCTTGCCCATTAAGGAATTCTTCGGAACGACTGCACGATGACATCTTTCGTGAGAACTGAACAGCATGAACTCGTGAGTGGTGCGCCCATGTTGGTCCTGGAGCTCAACTAAACTGCCAAATAAATCGAAGGTAATTGTATTTGGCAAGGAATTCCCTTCATCCCGATCGTCATGACATATGAATCGTCTATTGTTGTTTCTAGGAATTATGTTCTGCAACAGAATCCTAAAATGGGAACATGCAAGCAAGCAGTCGACTGTTTATTATTCGGCAACTGAGAAACATCATTGACAAGAAACGAGTTGATCAAAATCTATCAATGCTGAATACGGAATCTGTTGTTGGAATACAACAATGAAGTTTTTGTCGCATTAAAACTAGAAAAAACAAACTAAACAGCAACATGTGAAAGAATCAGAGACAGAAGAGCGCACTAAATTGATATGCGGAGCTCGATGTAATTGTGAAAATTTCCCAACCCTGAAAAGTAGACGCCGTGAGCGAAGAGCTTTATTCCTTTGATGTTCAATTTCATACATCGCACTGTTCCCGGAGACTCTGACAACACACTCGTCATCTCATGCAATGCCGCATGAATCCGCAGCGTCGTGCAAACTCTTTTGTGCCCTTTCTAACAAAGTTAGTGATGAAAATTTTCCGTGGAAAATATTGGAAAAAATTGGAAAAAATTGGATAATTATGGAAAATTTTGAAATTTTTGATAGGCCCTATAATTTGAGCGCTTCCACTGCCGATCAGGCAGCTGGCGTGCCAATAAATTGGGTCTAAAACTCTTGATTTCATCGTTATTTCGATTAAAACGATCGTAGCAATACGATTTCCGTCCGCGGATTTTTGAACATTCCTATGCCATCAGTGGGTTGTTTTAGTAAATTGTTAGCATTTTTAATTATCACACAGACACCGTTTGGGATAACATGAATCTTGCTTTACAATAAGGGAATATTTTCATGCATTCAATGTGAAAGATCTGGAGCAAAAATAATGTACTTCATTTTGGAGTTTGCTAATTGTTAGGTTGAAAGTTAAGCTTTATTATGCAGCGTTGATCATAGTGATGCAAATTCTCCATGTGTTGATGAACATAAGATGAAGTACGAGTATAAGCACACAGTCCACGCAGCATTCATGAGCGACCATATTGGAAGATAGTAGTAAGTAAAACTCCACCACTGGACCGTGCAAGATGGCCGCCGTCGTGGCTGACGTCCCCCCCTCCTGTCAGTCGAGTCGTTCGTGGTGAGCCGTCGTGTTGCTTCGAGTCTGACGTCCCCCCCCCTCTGGCCGGCCGACGTAGCGAGCGGTGGTGTGTGATGCGCTCTCCAGGTTGGCGTGGTGTGCCGGCCAGGTTGGGAGGGTGGAATTTCGTAGCTCACCTGAAAAAATCCTAAGTGTCAGAGTGGCTTTGTATGGTCAAAATTTTGAAAATTTTCCAAAGTGTGGCATTTCGACCTGGGACCTTTACCAAAACATTTTTCATCAAATTTCGCTAACCCCTCCCCGACAGCGATCTTCTAACTTTGGTTCTAGTGGACGGATTTTGTCTTAATGCTACTCGTTCGAAAGAGGAGAAAAAACTGCTCGGTGACATTTTTTGTTGCGAGTCAATCGGACCAGCCGTTCAAAAGTTAGAGCTGTTACAAGATTTTAGGTCGGAGCTCACCTGAAAAATTCCTAAGTGTCAGAGTGATTTTGTATGGTCAAAATTTTGAAAATTTTTCAAAGTGTGGCATTTCAACCTGGGACCTTTACCAAAACATTTTTCATCAAATTTCTCCGAACGAGGGGGGAGGGGGGGAGGGGGGGAGTCAGTGAAATTTGATGAAAAATGTTTTGGTAAAGGTCCCAGGTCGAAATTCGGAAGTTTTCAATTTTTCAAAATTTTCACCACACTGGAGCTCCCACACTTAGGAATTTTTTCACTTGTGGCATGTTACATGGACATGTGCTGACGCACCGACTTCCCGTGGTCATATGAGAATGGTTCAGGTGTCGTATGATAGAGCATGATAAGACAAATCGTTTGCAACAAACCGCATGTCGCTACGATGAATACTTTCGGAGATGCAGCCATTTTAAGTTTTCTTCCGAGCATATATAAACACCCGACAACGTAAGTCTGATCACTTCATCGAAAGACGAGGTAAGCGACGGTCGTCGCTCTGAGCTCCCGATATCGAGTGTTTCAAAGGACTCTATCTTTTGAAGTAGGCAAGCTATCTTCTTACTTCAAAGTTTGTGTGATAGAGTTTGATAGTGTCTTTACTACTGATAAAATTTTTTATAAGTAGTATGAGTAGTAAAATGCGGAATTTTTTAAAAATTCCTAATTTTCAGTTTTTTCAAAGTTTTAACATGTAGACTAAGGTTTTCAAGTATGCTGAGTTCAAATCTGCTATCAGATTTGAAATTTAACTAAGTCTAAGGCAGCTTTGAGGGGTTAGATCCCAGCTACTGATCACTATCTTTGACTCGGCGTTACTGTTACCACTTCGGGGCAGTGACAATGATGTCTTCAGCTGTAAAGAGCGGGTATCGGGAAGATCTCTCACTTCCCTAGTGATCAGTACAAGGCCTTCGGGCTGTCGACGGGATCGAGTGCCACTCACTACACTCAAATCTATCATTCCTCACTAAGTGTAATGCTTTAGGAATATGACTGTACTACATGATTCCAAACTTATACAAATTTCATTATCTTACAGTTAACGAGAAATCTCAGTAATGGCAAACGATAAGAACCGAAAATTTCACATCAAGATGTGCACATGTGGGCGAATAAATCGCAGTGCGGACGCCAAGGCGCATGTAAAGAAGGCGGGCACTGACCACATGATTATCCTGAATAGGGTTGCGTGTGTAAAGTGTAGAGTGTTGAAGGGTGATGAGGATCAGGCGCGGTTTTACAGAGTGCATGCAGATTGCAGTGGAGGTATGGTGAATGACCTGAGATTCACGCAGTTGATTGTTGAAGAGAGGGAGCGAATGTTGGCGATAGAGCGAGACGGCAAGGTGGAGAATGTTGTTGAGAATGTTGTTGAGAATGATGAGTTGGCGAAAGCAGTTGCTTCGTTGGAGGCTGAGATTGAGCGAAAGAGAGTGCTTGAGAGTGATGATGAGGATGATGTGGATTTAGATAGGAAGCGTGTGAGGAAGTTGAGCTCTTCTTCCTCGGACGTATCCAACATAGTTGTTCAGGACCCCCCCGCAGAGCTCATCTTCCCCAAAAGTGAAGAGTGGTGGATTCGTGTGCAGTCGGCGAGGTGGTTGAAGGATGAAGAGAAGAAGCATGTGTCGCAGCAGATGGCGCATGATTTGTTGATAAATAAGTATGAGAGTTTGAAGAAGGTTGAAGTCGTGAATGAGTTAGATGTGTTGAAAAAGAAGGAATTGAAGTCGAAGGAGATAGCGGATGAGAATATTCGAATGAGGCGTAGAGTGACTGATTTGAAGAATAAGACGCGAGAGTTGGAAGAGAAGAATGATGAATGTGAGAAGAGGGCGAGTACTGCAGAGAGAAGAATGAGAGATGCAGAAGCGAAGTTTGAGGAGATTATGAAGGAGATGAGTGTGTTGAGAGCGAGGAATGTTGAGTTGTAGAGGAATGTGTCTCGGCGGGGTGATGAGAGACAGGCGTTTGAGAAGTTGGAGCGCATGAGGGATGAGTGGAATCGTTTGAATGAGGATCGTTTTGTTTGAGTTTCACATCCCTATTCGGGATAATCATTTGGACGGTCAAGTACTCGTCAACCAAAGTCTCGACGAGTCTATCATTTGCTACAATGGCCATCCGACCAAGAAATGTTTACATGCCACACTGAGAATGCGCGGACATTTGCATAAATTTTCTGTGAGGAAGCGCGCGACACTACCCAAGGATGGCTAACTTGGTAAGTGAAAAGCAAATAAGATAGTATATCCTATTCTAATACATATCATTTTCATTGCAGATCTTTTCCCTGCCTTCACCACCCCATCACGTCACTCCCGAGAACGAACCATCGGCTCTCTTAAGGGCTACCTAGGGGCAAGACATGATAGAACCTCCACGCGGTTTGCCCTGGGCAGTCTTCAGACTGGCGAATACTATCATTAAGTTGAATCTGCTATCAGTCAACTTGAACGTTGCGTCGCGTTAGAGGGGTATATAAACCACTACCTCTCGTTTCATTTCATTCAATCATGCAGACGCCGAACAGTCAAGTCAGCTCTCCTCGCGGACCGCCAGTTAAGGCCGCGAAATTTATTTGATGAATTTGTTAGGCTAGAGGAGCAAGACAGAGTCCACAACAATCTTGCTCGGATTGGCAATCCGATGACAGCAAGTGTTGTCAATCCAACGGAATGGCGCTACATTCCACTTTTCAGTCACATACCAATTAGTGTGGAAGTCGACACTGCTACCAAGGAGAGAGTCAAAGACTCTCTCAGCAGAATCGGTAGGCTGGTAAGATGACGACTCCCGAGAACGAACCACCGGCTCTCTTAAGGGCCACCATGGGGCAAGATTTGATAGAACCTCCTCGCGGTTTGCCCTGGGCAGTTTTCAGACTGGCGAATACTATCATTAAGTTGAATCTGCTATCAGTCAACTTGAACGTTATGCAGTCGATTGCCATCCCTGAAGCATTCTGATTCGCTGTTGAGCAATTCATTGTTGAAAGCCCTATATAAGCCAGACGATTGTAGCACTTCTCATTCAATTTTAAGTCACAATGGAAGCAACGTCTCCTACCAACAGCATTCCCGGCTTCATCATCCTCGACGAGTGGGATGAAGACATCGCCATTCCCAACTTCATCATCCTCGACGAGTTGGATGAAGAGGATGAGAAGAAGGGGAAGATCAAGAGGATCGTTTGGACGGATGAGGTGTGGACTCCTAAAACCACCCGCATCCGAAAGGTGCCAGATGCACCAGCACGACCTAGGCGGTATAGGGTATATGAGAACCTAACCGTCATACCTATTGACTATTCAAGCCAATAGTCAACTTGTTACTCCCGAGAACGAACCACCGGCTCTCTTAAGGGCCACCATGGGGCAAGACATGATAGAACCTCCTCGCGGTTTGCCCTGGGCAGTCTTCGGACTGGCGAATACTATCATTAAGTTGAATCTGCTATCAGTCATCTTGAACGTTGCAAATGAAGTTCGGTGTAATACTTCCTTTCGACGGGCGTTCCTGTAAAGGGCGGCGGTGAAACCCGTAGCTATGTATACCGCAAGGGACATTCGGCAATGGTCAATCTTGTTAAACCTCTCTGCGTCATGTTTGCAAGTGATTGCCTCTGTCTCAACGTAGCATGCATTCGCGTCAGGGCGACATTTAGCCAACTGTCGAAGGTTGCCTAAAACTTTCCATTGCATACGTTATGAGAACCATGAGTTCTACCTGTCTCTATCAATGAGACGAATTGATGAATGGAATGAAATGGGAGGACACTCACGCGCCACACGCAACATAACACACTTCTCTCTTCCGCAGTCTAACAAGCTCTTTACACATGGATCGCAGTCGATTGCTATCCCTGTATCAGAAGTGTAAGCTATCCTAATTTTATTTAACACTATTTCTTCTACCATTATCTCCCATATGAAATGTTATAAGATTTGCAACTTAAACTAAGTGTGCTACTATTTGCAAATGAAAAAGTATACATGGTTAAATCATCCACTGAAGCCCCATTCAAGTAAGTCAGTATGAAAGCAAAGATAATACGAAATAAACATTTATTATGGCATGTATTTCAAAAGGTCTTCATCGTCAATATCGTCCCAGAGTCTGGCTTCACATAGATCACAAAAACGGTTCACTTGTTTCAATCGTTCTTCTACCGCGAGCCTCACTTTGTCGATGTACTCCCACTCCGCCATAGTTCGTGGCTGGGAGTTTGGGGTGTACCATTCCCATAATTGGTGGTGGAATTTGGTGCTGGTGATCTCTATCACATCATCAGTATCGTACTGTAGATACTTCCACCTCACGCCTGTTAAGTCGGGACAATCTTTCTCACATACAGTCTCCTCTTCGTCGTCCACTGGTAATGACAACTTTCTGATATTGTCCAGTCGGTATATTTTCTCCACCTTCCCCTTCGTTGGAGCGTTTGATGCAACGAGCGCCTTTGGTGTTGAGCATGGAGAAGAGAATTTTGTGTTCGGTGTTTTTGGAGGGCTTGTCATGTTGACTGTGAATAATAACTTTGAAATGTTTTCTAATTCTTAAGTATAAACAAGCAACCAATCAGAATGAACAGCCAATGAATGATGAGCATGAAGGGATGTAAGCAAAGTGACATTCGCGTCATTTCACTCTGTCTTTGAGACGTGTAAGTAAACTGTTCTCTAGTGAAGTCTCTATCTTGTTGAAGCATCAACCTTAAACTTGATTTCATTGAAATGGTAAGTTGAAAATTTCTTCACTCATCCTCCCTCAAACGTGTGGCTAATAGCATCTTCCTCAATTTCAGGCATCAACTTCATCACCAACGCCCTCCCTTCTCGAGGAGAGTTGTTGAGTCAAGGTTAGTTGTAACAATACACTGAGACTTGAACTGAGATGATAGAATGATTTCTCTTTCAGGTGATGTGAGTTCCACCTCAGAACTTTCGCGACATGGCAACGAGTGGGAATGTGCCGCCTGCGGGACATATGTTTACAAGGAGAGCACAGTCTCCTTCGACAATATCAAACAACGTGTGTGTCAACGCAAAGCGGCATCAATCTCCGGAGGTGAGGTTGATTCTGACGATGACATCTCCTTTCCTTGCGATTTGTTCCCTCTTTCTTTCGATAGCCACTTTCAGCGATCTTCGCACAGACTTCAACACACGCATGCAAATGATGACTACACCAACGGTACCTCTACCATCTCCCTCATTAATGTTTCACATAATAATTTAGTACGCGACTACTGCATGGAGTCCACTACTCAAATAGTAGATTTTCCAGAGTGGCTCATTCAAAATTCTAACATTATCGAAGCGCTCTTCAACAATTTAGACAATTTTAGAATGAAGGCGCTCATCTACCTTAAACTAAAATATATTAAAATAGATTTTCAAACGGGTCAAGTGACGGAGAGAATACAGTTTCATGTTCCTTCCTCTTCCGCAACCGAAGTTGTTAGACTGCGAGTCTTGACTAAATTTCCATATTCAATGTTTAAAATCAATGTAGATAAGTTTCAATCAGCGCGACAGCGCTCTCATTTTTGATGGCGTGGACTCAGCCAATGTTCAAAATATTTCCACTGGTTAGAAAGTCGCATGCAGCTCGAGGCACATTTAAACTACCAAAAACGTTGTATAATAAGAAAGCTTGTATCACCGAATGTCGATTGTA